>JASKDV010100995.1:0-24446 GCA_032466395.1 Aegires albopunctatus | reverse complement strand
GTCGGCTGGGTGACTTGGTGGTGTCGAATCTCACTAGACACAAAATTTCCCAATAACCATTTGTCATTGGTGGTGTGTCCTTAGGTAAGACATTATGTCCCATCTATCTCACTGGACGTAGGTGTGAATAAGAACCTATTAAGACATCGTTGTGTGTGTGTGTGTGTGTGTGTGTGTGTGTGTGTGTGAGAGAGAGAGAGACAGAGATAAAGAGAGAGAGAGAGAGAGAGAGAGAGAGAGAGAGAGAGAGAGAGAGATGCTAAAACCAATCAAAATTAAAATAAAAGAAGAACAAAAAGAAAACAAACATAACAAAAAAATAAAAAACCCAGAACCCTGAAAACAAAGAAACAAATAAAAACAGCCAAAGAAGAGGTAAATTGTAAACAAGAATTTATTTTTACTATCAACACATTGCAATTCATATTATGTAGGCTAATATGAAATCAGATTTAAAAGAATTTGAACACACACCTGTCTTATAAATAAGAAATATCCAGGTAAAAATTTACGTAATAATGGATGTTAAAAAAACAAGTAAAATATCGAATTGCACAAAAGGATAAAATCCCTGATTTGTCACAGCAACTGTGATAAAATGGCTTAAAGAAGTCACAAACATTTTTGGACATTAGAAAACTGAGCTAACAAAATACTCCAGCATAAACTTCAGATTCAAAGTAGACACAGTTGGCATAAAATAAATAAAAAATAAAAAATAAATAAAAGGCATAGCAATGTACTATGGTCCAGGGAAGATCTTAAGGATGAAAATCATAACATTCAGGTTCAATCCTTGGAAGAGAATCTATACAATGCTGACTAGATGACAATGGCACTGATAACTTAGAGTCACAAAGGATTAGTGATTAAAATAAACAAAATGATGACTCACATAGAATACATGTTAATTTTTCATAGAGTATAATAAGAGGAAAAAATACAGTGCTACCTTCTTAAATTGACATCGCTGGGACTGCTATTTATTATGCAGAAGGAGACCCATCCCAGTTATTAGTATTAACTTTTGCTTAATACTGTCTTTACTGACTCATTTAAGATTTCAATTTAAGGGGCATTTAAAAACGGTTTTAATCAAATTGACATCAATATATGGGGTCTTTCTTTACTAAGGATATACAAGAAAAACCTTGCATCACTCTATGCAGGATGTCAATATAAGTGGCATCTATATATGCAGGCTGGACTGTATAAGAAAAACATAGGGACTTTAAATGATATATATGTAAAAATGCAGGACGTCGATATAGGCAATGAATAAATATGCAGGCTGGACTGTATAAGAAAAACATTGGGACTTTAAATGATATATATGTAAAAATGCAGGACGTCGATATAAGTGGCACCAATATATGCAGGCTGGACTGTATAAGAATAACATTGGGACTTTAAATGATATATAAGTAAAAATGCAGGACGTCGATATAGGCAATGAATAAATATATGGGCTAGATTGTACGATGTAGTAAGTTGCATCCTTAATCCATCATGGCCTTACTTTGCCAGTGATATTAAGAATTTAGAGATCTCTTAAAAAGCAACCATGTGCTGTTGTGAATGAAATGCATGCATTACATGGCGGATTGAGCATGCAGGATTTTTTTTTCCTCTCAACTATTTTCACATAGAATAATTCAATCTTTATGATGTCTGAGGTGATTAATCAATTTTCTTAGTCTCAATTTTTACCTCTCGACTCGGATGTATTGAGTATCTGGCTAATCAACAATGATGAATTCATTCAAAAATTGTTGATATGCACACTGCACACTGAAAAGGATACAAGTTTTGTTTTATGAGTTCTATGTTGCCTTTGGACCAGGAGAAGAGAAAACATTGCAAAAGAGGTCTCAGCACTTAGTAATTAAAGGTGCTCTTGGACATTTTAACTTAATATTAAGAAGGTAAAATAATCATTTTGGATCCAGAGTAATATATGCTCTATGTAAAAAATAAACCCCAAACATTTTATCGTTTTTGAAGTATGTAAAGATGAATAATAATAATAATAAAAAAAAGAGGAATTTAAAGAAGAGGAAGCCTTTGCTTTGATATCCTTTGTTCATTTCTCCAGCTTTATAGTAAAATCATAGTTGCATTTTATAAATAGAAAATGCACTTCAGAACTCATAATGTTACGGTGTTTCTCTGTAAAGGCATTCCGATCATTGTCAATCTGAAGAAGGGCTGACGCATGTTGTAATTGTAAGTAAGATCATTGTTTAAGGATGAAAGCCTCAAGGTCATATTACTTCTAGTCTTTTGTTGAGAATTCTTGATGGCCTGGATATTATACAAAGTGATGAAGAGAAATATTGGCGTAAACTTTAAAAGTAAAAGAAATCTAATTTCATGACCATCTGACCCTAAACAAACATCTTTGATGGCAAAAAAAGTTCCTGATCAAAACCAGTAGGGAAATCAGGCTGAGATAGTAGGCCAAAGATCATGGAAGCAGAGGTTGGCAATGGTAACATAGATAATGCCTACCTCTCATGGACCTACATGGAACTACGGCATTTCACCAACAATAGAAGCCAGTGAAGGCTCCCTGTTGCTGCACTTCCAGCTTCAAGCCAAAGGATTTCACAGACAGTAATTATGTGATTAGTTGCCATGAATGCTGCCAGAATGAAAAACAAAACACATGATTACCTGAAGATCACTTGTTTAGATTGTGCATTCACCACTAGCGTTTTGAGGTGCAAGCAGAGGAATCTATGGAGCACCATCGAGAATAAAGGATGATAAAAAATATTACTAATATTTTGCAACTGTTTGTAATGAATATTGAAATTATATATTTTTAATTCATCACTCTATCCCGTGACTCTCTTTTTGTATAACCTTCCGATATAACTGGCCGAGTACGATCCAAAATAGAAAACGTCTCCGGAGCTTTCCACTTCACTGATGGACTCAAGGACTGCTCCACTTTGGTCTTGCATACTTCCCACGATGGTACCAGACTTGTCAAACTCTACTGCAATGGTACGAATTTCTGATCTATCCAAGGCTTTTTTCCACTTCAGAAAAGCTTCAAGGGACATCATCTGATCAATGACAAAAAATGGAAAGGGAGAGAAGCAAATCAGTCTTTGTAGTGATAATGGCAAATTGGTAAGGTATTTTTGTTTTGGATTAGAATAAAATGGTTTCATAATCAAGCCTTGGCAGTGACTTGAGAGACAATCAAAAGCACTGATGATAAAATATAAATTTTTGCTCACTATTTTCGAGAATAAAATGAATACTGGCAGTAAAATGCTCATCATCAAACTAGTATCCCCCCTAGGATGTAATATTACAATTTTACCTTTTTAATTATATTATAGTAAAAAAAAGTTATAAATTATCATTTGAGATAAAAAAACAAACAAACAATGGAAAACACTTTATGTTTTAAAGAGAATATTTAGATAGTCATCATATGAATATGAAGAGAATAAAATAAAAATAAAATATGAATACAATTCATGTAATCTATTTCTGAAGTGAAATTTTTCATTTCATTTTTGTTGTCACTGAGCATCAGCTTTGCAAGAACAACCAATGACAATGTCAGCAATTCATGAAAATGTGGGGGTGCACAGGGAAACCCTTCATATCCACCTCAAAATAAAGATTGAGATAATGATATATTGAGAAAAAATGTGTCATCTTTTCTGAGCATTATTCACTTTATATTCAAGCTGAATATCTTCACGGGTCCAAAAGTTTCATTCACATGTGTATGTACACATGGGACCTCCTAGATTATAGTCCGTCTCCAATTGGACTCGGCACCCAATGTATTCTAGCACCTTAAGGATAGGGGGCATATAAAATTTAATTTCAAATTCAAGCCTGCAAGGATTTGAACCAGGGACCATTGGCTTGACAGGCGAGTAAGTTACCCACTGAGCTACCCGCTCCCCAGCTTCAGCCAAAAGTCCAGTGAATGTCAATGAGCTTAAGTAAAGCCATGACATACTTAGTATGCAACTATTGTTTTGCAGAAAATGCAAGGAATTTTAGTGCCCCTGGCTACCTAATTTCAATTTTTTAGAAAATCGAGTTTAAATTTGGAAAACAACAATGCAAGGAGATAGATTGCCTCACAAAAACCCAAAATTAAACCTTTGTAAAGATTGTTATCATAATAAATCTACTATCAAGATCAAGGTTGATAATTGGACTAGCAGATTCTGTTAAAACCAGAATTTCCCTTAAAATGTCATATTTTGACTTTGAAAGGCCCTAAGTAATATGAAATAAGCTTTTGCGAGATTTGATGGGTTTTCATGTGCGCCCACATAAATAACTTGCCCAAGTGTTATAGTTATAACCATTGTGTCTCCAACAGGATTCAAGATTCAGATACACCTTTCGCTAGCGAGTCAAATGGCTTATCTATTCGGCAACTGTGACATCGCAGCAAAAAATGTGCTATGTAATGTCACTAAACAATACAAATTCATATTTAAATATTGATGTCATCTGTCAAATGAAAGTTTAAAGGATTATATAGGATTACAATCAAACGTTTCAAACATTAAACATGGGGGCATTAGTGGCCTAGTGGTCAATACAGTTCGAACACGAGAAACTCAAGCGACTCCACTCACAGACACCGGAGGACACCGGTCGGTTGGGTGATTTGGTGAGATCGTATTCTGTTCTAGATACAAATTTTCTCGATAACCACTACTTATTGGAGGTGTGTCCTTAGATAAGACACTTTGTCCCATCTACCTCCCTTGACTCAGTTGTGAATGAGTACCTGGCCGTTAAGACAGCGTTGTCTGTGTCCAAAAATTGTAATTGCGCCTAACAGGCTGCCAGTCTTGTCCTATGTGTTCTGTCGGTTAGAGAAGTATAATTTATAATAGGCATTGCAAAAGCACCTTGAGCATGGCTACACTGTGGATATGTGAGCTATATAAGAACGACTTTTCTTTTCACATTTAGTTACTTAAATGATAAAATAATTCAAATTTCATGCCAGACCTTCGCAACCATGCCTCTCAGCCAGGGACGATCTGCCAGAAAATCAATGTAAGAAACTTGTCCCGCATTTCGGACCACTCCCATACCAACCCAATAAGTCTGCGTTAGTTTGTGGTAACGAATGTTATCTGGCAGGCCTGGTAGATTGTCTGCCCATATTGAAACCTGCTTGCTTCTTAGATCATACCTGATAAAGCAGAAACAATATCGTTATTATTGCCCAGACAGAAAAATGGTTTGAACTTATCATTGAATAGAAAAAAAAAAATATATATATTGTAAATATATTTGAAGAATATTCAAGAACTATTCAAAACCATTATGAGAACAAAAAAAAAACAAATAAAAAACAAAGGTGAAAGCTGAGATTTACAATTTACAACGTGAAGTAGACTTGAAAGTGAGGCTGCGACTGAAGTGGCAGAATGCTCCAAACTTTTTCTGAAAATCAATAGCTTCAAAACAATCCTTCATGGGTTGTAGGGATTTCACTCACAACACATAGTGTATTTATGGTCATTGTTGTATTGAATTCACCCATTTTCACTTCTTAGGTAATCTCAGGGTTCTCCAAGACTGAGTTCTAAACAGACAGGGGTTCATTCACATGTGTATGTACACATGGGACCTCCTAGATTATAGTCCGTCTCCAATTGGACTCGGCACCCAATGTATTCTAGCACCTTAAGGATAGGGGGCATATAAAATTTAATTTCAAATTCAAGCCTGCAAGGATTTGAACCAGGGACCATTGGCTTGACAGGCGAGTAAGTTACCCACTGAGCTACCCGCTCCCCAGCTTCAGCCAAAAGTCCAGTGAATGTCAATGAGCTTAAGTAAAGCCATGACATACTTAGTATGCAACTATTGTTTTGCAGAAAAGGCCCAAACTTTTGTGCGATTAAGATTATGCTCTTTAAAGCTTAAGACTGGATTTTTAGAAAATGTCTTTAACCATATAATCTTAATCATATAAAATAAAGAGTGTTCTCATGTAGCGTGTTCCTGCTCAAAGTGCTCTATGCTTTACAGAGTTTCCCTGGCAGGCTGTTACATTCTAAGATCCTTCTCAACCAACCTCCTGGGAGGCATATAGAAGGGCGACCTGATGAAAAGCACTTCTCTCTAGCATACTGACGAGATCTGACTTTACCTATAGCCAGGTATCCATTTTACACCTGAGTTCAGTGAGGAAATGCATGTAAAGAGCCATTCCCAAGAACTCAAGATCGCGCCGTACGGTACCAGAATTCGAACCTGGAACCTTTTCATCACCAGCTCAAACAGCTACCATTGGACCACGATGCCAAACTCAAACAATCATGTCCTGATTACAAATTATGGCAAACTAGAGTATAGTATTAATGGAGCAACGCTGCTTTCCCACATCCATATCATAATCAGTAAAGACAAATACACACACACACACACACACACACATGTACCTGGAACAGATCATGTAGTGACCATAGGTCCACACAATACAAAACATTTTTTGCAATAAACTTGGTGTAGCCTAGACCTTTATCAACTTGATATTTCAAGAATCTTTAGGGTACATAAAACATCAGTAATGCAGGATTACCAAAACTTTCTCATTGATTGACAAGTTAATAATAATTCAGCTCACTTCAAGATGCGAGAACGAGCATATTCAACGACAAGAACAGAAGACATGTCAGAGGTCAATTGAACACCGTTGGCAAAAAGTAAGTTGTCCATCAATTGTACCGTTGTGCCATCCTCGGGGTTGTACATCAAAAGTCTGAAAAACAGCAAGGTTGTTATGAGGGATAGAAATTCAAAATAAAAATAAAAATGATAATAAATATAAAATAATATAATAATAACAATAATAATAATAATAATGATAACAATATAATAATAATAATAATAACAACAACAACAACATAATGATAATGTAAATGACTTATATAAGGAAAGATTACTAGAAATTGTCCAATTATCCTCATTCAATAATAAGTTTCTGGTCTATAACAGAGTCATACATTTTACTCCTTTTCTCGTTCTAAAGCAGGGCTTTTCACCCATACACTTTCTCAATTCTCAAAAGAAAGTACAAAATAAAGCAGTTGTTTACGATTAGTTTACCAAATGCCTCTTGTTTGCATCCTGATAACATCTTTCACTGTCTCTTCCAAGAATTCATTATAAATCTGAGTAGGGCAGGGAATTTTTGAATCGGGTTTTAACCTCAATGGACCTTTAAATAAAGAGCACCAGAAGATTATGCTTTGTTAACTCATTCAGTGCTATTGACGAGTTTTCTCGCTGGTGGCCATAAGCCCCACCCATGTACTACTGACAAGTATTCTCATATTTGAGTTGACTTTGCTATAATAACCAAAAATATACATTTTCGTCCAGTCCAAAAACGTAAATTTCCCAAGAAGCATTATGGGTAGGCTTGTTCTTTCTTTTTCTTGTTATTGATACCGGGAATTTTGATATAATATGATTATTTTTTCCGGATACAGCCAACCTCTCCTCGCCATATGAACATTGCTCAGTGTATAGAGGCTGTTCCATGAGATTGGGCTCAGCAATGAATGAGTTAAATTGTTATACCACTGGTATATTATGTTCGGTTTGATTAAGGAGATATTGAAAAGCATTTGCTTAACTCTTAGTGGAATGCACTTTATTTTGTACATTGTCTATTTCAGGCCTGGGAAAAGAATTATTGGAAATAAGAAAATGCGGAAGAGAAAAAAAAAAAAAGATAACCAAAGTGTACCTTCCATTGGCTTTTCCTTCTAGAATTATATTATGAAATTCATTGCGATGCCAGCGAGTGCTAGAATCTGTAAAATAAATCTTGCCATCAGGTGCAATATCTAAATCATTAAGAAATTTGGGTGTTTCCCCGTTCACTGGTGTTGTAGAAAGGTATAATGGCACATAATCACCTTCAAGGAAAAAAAAAACAATTTCTTAAGTAATATAATGGTTAGGTAATGTGATGAACTGTATAAAATAAATCATCGTCGTCAAAGGTTAAAAAAGAAAGATTTGTCAACAGTATAGAACAAAGTTTTCATACCTGGATATAAAACCTGAGGTACATTTTATATCTAACTCTTGTGACGGATTATATAACTTTTCTTCTTCTCCCAATAAACTGACAATATTCTCGAATTCCTTTCTCTTTTTTTCCCACTATTATGGCTATTCGAACAAAAAGATTTACATTTTTTTCCAGACAGCAATGCTAATTCTTTTATAATGACCTTTTTCATTTTAAAAAAATGAAAAATTTGTTGACTTTTAGGGCGATAAAGGGCCTTCCCACATTTTGAAGCATTTTGCAAAAATTATGGTTGAAAATTTCCACTTCTTAGACTAAGACATCATTTTTCTCCCCTACCTCTCTGCAAATTTTCATAACATTTTTCACCAATGTTTCTTTTTTTTAATGCGAGATGACCACTTCTGCTCTCCCCAATCACTGTATTTTGTGATTGTAAAAGTGATGAGTTTCCCCCTCAGAGTCCCTCCCCTGAGGCTAAAAATATCATACAAGGTGATATCATTTAGACAGATTAAGACCTTATATATATATAGATGAGACTAAAATTTTCCATTCACAAAAATGTGGGATGACCCTTTTCTGCACTATGCTGACCATTTTTAAATTATCATTCTTAGGCATGGATCAGTAGGAGTAGGAGTAAATGTAAGAAAAGAAGAGAGAGAGAGAAGAGATGTGATGTTGAACAATATGAAAATTTCCTACTGTATGTATAGTATGTATCTTACAAAATGGTAATGAATAATAATAATAATAATAATAATAATAATTATTATTATTATTATTATTATTATTATTACTATATCATTATCATTATTATCAATTGCTTGCTATTGCAGAAAAATGTACAAAGCCAGCACAAAATCAACACAGAACAACAAACTTCATGTTTATGTCAAAGTCAAACTATATGCAAAATTTTAGCTCTCTAAAGTGATTAGAACATATTATCCAAATAGTGCTTTGAAAATGTATAAAAACGGCTGGTCCCAGAGGATGTGCGTTTGCTTGGCTCAAATCGAGTGGTCCTGTTAATTGAGACGAGCAATTTTACTAATGTATAATATTCAACAAAGATTGAGGCCAGAATTTTCTGTCAATTGTCTTATGGGACAATGCCAAAGCAAAGGGGAAAAGGTGGTAAACAAATGGGAGATGGATACATACCTGTTGCCACATTGACTTGAAATAGTCCATAATATGCATCGCACACAATCAGAAATCCATTTTTGTCCATTCTCATTCCTAAAGGTCGTCCACAAGTGTTCTCATTATCATAACCTCCTTTATGGATGGAAAAACAAAACAGTTTAGTTTATATCTATACCTCAATGGCAAACTTATTACTTGTGTTGATTTTTCAACTGCTGCTTTTTAACATGTATAAAAATCAAAATCAAAGCCACATGGATATATGAAATGATTGTATCAAAAAGCATATCTATGCCCATGGCACCTCACCTCAGTCTCCTAACCTAGACAATTGTTGGGAAGACATAAGGGCCAAACTTGTGGCTATCTTGCGCCATCCATCTTTAGCTTCTGCCTTTCGGATGAGAGTAGGGCTGTCCATCCTTGTACATTCCTTGATGCTGTCAAGCCAGCTCTTGTTTACTTAAGCTCTTTTCCTCCTTCCTTCAAGTGTTTCCTGTAGGATTGTCTTTGACATTGTATCGTGTCGGGTCACATGGCCAAATCAATTTAATGTTCTCCTTTTGAAAGTGGAATGGAGGGATTCTTGTGGATCTGCCAGTGATCTGATTTGATTGATCCCATATTCATTTGTTTTGTGGTCCTTCCAGGAGATGACGAGGAGTTTTCTCTAACATTTTGTTTCAAATGCTTGCGATCTCTTAGTTGACTCAGCTAATGATACTTCTTCTTCTTCAAATAAAGTGACAAACTCAACTCCGTTGAGCATTACTATCAACGCGCTCTCCATAATTGTAAAGTGTTAGATATTAAGTATATTGTTAGTTGACTAATTGTATGTAGAACTAAGTATTTCATATTGTAGCCATGTTTAAAAGTATCAACACTTTCACTACGCTACTTCTAACATCTGGATTTAATTTATACCGCAATGTCGCTGTGCTCGGGAAGAAAGAATGCCTATGGCAATTAATTCTAGAGGCAGGGATATTAAATGTCAGACTATCTGAGTTCGTCGTTCTCCTATTACTTTTATTTAGTTCATTTATATGGATATCTATATGATAATTTATTGCTTTATAAAATATAAATACTACTTTATTTCTAGTTCTTTGTTCTTTACAATAAATTAATACTACCCTGACCAACAGCCGTAAAGAACTTGTAGAAAAAGACTCACAGTCTGTAAGGGAGAATATTAATCATTCTTTAAACAAGGACAACATTGTCTCTCCTGTTATAATTTCAGAGTCCTGTTTTTTCTCAGGAAGGAAGAAAAGAAGTGTCTTTTTACTAAGGATATTGGCAATAGGAAACTATCATCTTTTCTTTTAACAATTTTTAATTGGTTGATAAGGCATATGATAAATTAAATGTGTAGTACATACAATTTTCCCTGTTTAAAACAACAAAACACAAAATCTAAATGAATATAAGTTTCTTTACTTACCACATGGCTCCTTTCCAAATGTCACCAGTTGGTTTACCTCTCCTTTGTACAAATGATTCACCCAGCCATCAGCAGTACCAGTATAGATATGTTCTGAAACACATTACATTAACTGATTGTCTAGAAATAAGTAAAAGGACATTTAAATGACCATATTCCTATAACATCTCTTTGATAAAAGAAATATTGGAGGAAGCAGAGGATTTAACTTGGATAAAAATTTCCACATCAAAAATTGTTGTGTATACGTTTCCAGTCACATGATTATTGATCAAACTGTTCAATATATACCATCAAATAGGTAAGTAAATTTATTGTACACCCTTCAGCCATTTTTCTAATTAAATACTTAACTAAAAACTCAAGTAATATTATACAATCCTATGGAGCCATTATGGTAATTTATATTTGCTTGCTAGGACTGCTGCAGCTGACAAACTATGTATTCTGATGAAAAGACAGCCAGCAAATTCTATACTTGATTATTACGACAATCTCTCTACCTCCATCCACAACAATTGACTCTGGTCCCATGAGCTTATTTCTAAAAATCCTCTCAGCTTTCTTGAGAATGTTATTTGAGGAAAGAGGGCCTTTAAATTCAGGAGGTGGGGATAACCTGCAAAATAAGAATAGGAGGAAAATACCAAAGAATTTTAGTTATGTAAATGAGAGAGACTTATTGTAAACATGAGTAATATGAATGAGATAAGATCAATAATTCAAATCTGCAAATTACCGTACGCATTCTCATTATCAGCAAATAAATAATCATTCTTTTATCATAATAAGCAGTATTTGGTGCCAGCTTTCAATCTATGAATTATACATCTTAAGAAAATTACCATTTTATTTACTGGATCAATTCCTTGTTTTTTTACATTGGTTTACCTTTTTCCATTTCCCTAGTGATATCAGGGCTGTTTCTAGCTTTGTATCTATCCTTTAATTAGCAAAATCATAAGCTTAATCAACTGCGAAAACCAATCATGTCTAAGACTTCCATTAAGCTCAATTCTTTCTCACCCTTCATATCGCACAGGTTCAATATTGGATGGCAGCGCTATTAGAATTACAACACAAATTATGGGAGTCAGCACTGCAGCCAACATAAAATGGTTGATCCATCTGATGAAAATGAAAAATATAAAAGAAAATAGATTTGTTTTCTTAATTGAACTTGGAAGTCATTCACATTGGCAAGAGAAATTACATTAATAAACCAGCTTGAGCCAAACTGTTTGTTCTGATTTTTTGATCCGTTACTTAACCCAGACAATCATATTCGGTAATATCATGGTCTTGAATATCATGTCACCTTTGGGGATCCAATGGAGTCCACTTAATTTGAACTGGGATAATTCAAGGTTACCTCAAGATCTAGTTTTCTACTTCTTGGGCTTTGTTAAAAAATCTTGGTTTTCAAAATTCATCATCATGTCCCATGGAATTAAAATTAAGTGGGTTCCACTATAACAAGATTGATGGGGGATTCTTAGGATAGCTTTTCTTTATATAATGACTGCTTTGTTTTAGTTTGTCGTGATTACTTCATAATGATGAAGAAAAACGAAAAATAAGGAATTTTGCAAAAGAAAGCATAAGAAGAGGATAGCAAAATATAATCTAACGAGAAAAATAAATAGGGCCTATATAAATTTTACCCTTTTGATGCTCTTCGTACAGCTTCATCTTCACTTAAATCTTCCAGCCTATCAGATGCTGATTGTCTATCTGATTTCTTCCCAACAGGACGATACCGAGTATTTTCAGCAAATGACATCTTGAGAGCAGTGAGGTGCTTTGCAATGAAAATTATAAGAAAAAATTCATATCATTACCCCATGTAAAGCAAGTGAATGAGTGATGACTATAGAATGAATTATTTATTTTCCATCCTTTACTTCTTTTTATATCAACCATTTTGACAATCAGCACTATTACTCCACACATGAATTTCTATCCTTATTTCTCATTCTTGCCACAGCCAGGGAGAGCCATATCACTGGTATTTGTGAGTGGCTTTAGGCCCCTACAGCCAATGGGCTCGCTTTGGGGCCAGGCTCCCTTTGTGGCTCTGATGTAAAGTACATTCATCCCCTCTCCAGGCCCTGATTCTCGCCACTGTTAAATATGAATGAAGGATTGATATTAGGCTACTTGGACAAGACAAATAAGACAGTTACACAGTATGTGCCTTGTGTGCCGAATGGGAAAGAAAGAACTCACAAAGCAGTTTGATTCAATACAATATAATGTGCTCTTGTTGTAGATTAAGATAGGCCTACATAGATCTATCAAGTTTAAACCTACCATTACCATTTTAATCCTAAAAGTAAATAGGGTATGAGGCAGAGGGGTTTCAGATAAATAATATTTAACATATTAAGAATATGAAATAACCTTAATCCTTAGTGGGCCCTTAGTGACCCATTTACATTAAGGATTCAATATCCCATGATATCGATCTCAATGGTTTGAATATAAATTAACTAAAGATATTGCAATTACCTGTCACACTGATATTAATAAGACTGATTGGATCTGAGACAGTAAGATCTATAGATCTAGATTCTAAATATGAATGTGTCAAAGGCTTGCCTTCGGTGTCTTGCCTGTTACTGTTGAAGTATCAAGTCAGGGTGTTTTGACCGTTCTCTGCTTCCTATGTAGATATCTAGATGATATCTAGATACCTTGATGTAGAGATCAAGATACCTGGACCTAGATTAGATCTAGATCTAGAAATCTAGCCGCTTTAAAAAGTCATTCATCAACGATCCAAGAGGTTCTGTTGTGTGTAGTTGGGCTTGGCTTGGCCTTGCTGACCTTAGTCCTTGACATTGACCTCGGTGCCCAAAAGGTTAACCACAGGTTTTAGAAGTGAGTGCATGTAGAGCCTAGAACTAATACGTTGTGCTAGTTTTCAAGGGACACGTCTGTCCAGGCTATGTGTTGAGCCTGCATATTACACTCTGATATTACATGTATGTGAAGTTACTAGTCCGTTACACGGAGGCCTATTTTATAACGTTTAGTTCACTCACACACTTCCTTCGCTGATTGAAAGTCATTGCATCTCAGCCAGTTGGCGGCAGTTGGAAAATAGTAAGCTTGACTTCTTGAGGATGGTGTGAGTTGTGAAGATTATGAGTGACAAAATTCAATTTTGAGTCTGTCCAAATAGATCTAGAGATCAAGATTTATATCTAGATCTAGATTCTAGATATATAGATCTATATCTGTATATATCTATATCTGCTAGATCTTCATCTAAATTTCTATAATCTAATTGAATACCTGCGGTGGCCGTTATTCCAGGTAATTATTCCATTTGTCCCTGCCACTTAGGGTTAGGGTTAGGCCGGGATAGGAGTGGCAGGGGCAAACGGAGTAACTCCCCCCCCCCCCCCTTTTCCACAACATTGCAAGAAAGAATGATGCTACATTAATTAATTGTATTATTGTTGATTTATACTATACGCAGTGTACCGCGAGATTGAATTTAAGTTTGTATGTGGGCGGAGTAGCTGAGGTATCGGATTACACTGGTCGTCTACCTGTACTGTCGGCTTTTAACTGCTAGGCTGCTGAGTGCTTTTTTACGTTTTTCTGGGGTCAATTAACTGCCTCGCTGTTGTTTTTTAGCATTAAAATTTAGACCATTGCAGTTCATTGTGAATGAGTTATATTTATAATATGTGAAAATAGAAATAAATTATCTCAACTGCATAAATAGTTACAAAGGTTTAAAGAGGGACGTTATTTGTAACATAAACAGACTAATAAGCTTAATTTACATAATATTGGTGTGTTCTAAAACCAACCATCATATATATTTAAGAGATAAATGTTCGAACATACTTATCCAACTGTCCCAACGAGCACTTTTCTCCGTTTTCTTCCTTGGTCAAATATCTGAATAATTGTAAGAGATATCAGCGCTATTTGTGAAATTGCTAAAAACCTTTTATCTTAGTAAGTATAAAACCTAAATCATTGAAAACTAGAAAAACTCACGATTTTAATGACACCAATTATATATATATATTTCAATTTGATGTTTGAGAGTCTTAATAAAAATTATTGATTAAAATCCACACATGAGTTATTCACGCTTGAAAAGATTAATAAAAGTCTGTTTTATAACACATATAATTTGAATAAAAAGCATCACAGAATATTCACGTTTTCATGCATGTAAATAGATTAAATATTACTGCAAGTGAATAGTTCAAACAATGAAATGAGGGGATTAGTGTTTGGGTAATTTTAAACCTTCAAAATCTGCATCACTGATATATCATAATTGGATCACCATGAGACTTTGAGCGGGAGACCAGCTGATAGCCGCGAGTCGTTTGACAGGTGGGCATGTCGGCTTGATTTGTAGTAGTTACTATTACTAAGGGAAAAACTTTAATGCAGAGTTTCAGGGTGTTTGCGTACGCTGTGTATAGTTTTGATTCTAGATCGAAATCTAAAGTTTTCCTGAACAGAAACGATTTTTTAATTTAGTTTATGATAATGCTTCCTGCGTTGTGTTTAGATTCTACATACAGTCTGGTCTCTCTAATCTGAACACCTCCATTCCTGGTAATTTGTTCAGATCACAGAATTTTCCGGATTTGGGAATACTATTAGATTTTAGGGAGCAGTCATTTTTTTGATCAAAAATTTAAAAAATGCTTATTTTGGTTAGTTATGCTAAAAAACACCTTGATTTTGTTAAATAACACTATATTACCCATATATCAATCCATTAAATGCAATTGCATTATTTATCTGTCGGTCAATCTGTGCAAGAGAGGAAATATTTGATTGAGCCAAAGAAGCATAATAATCTCTCGCTATATTATTTTAAAGATGGGATATTGATATCGGAATCCTTGCTTTAAAGAAAGAAACAATACGCCTATACTCTTATCTAAAGCACACTTAACAACTGGCTTTAAAGAATTGATGTTTTATTCTTGATATTTGATTGCAAAAGGTGAGACAAAACAAGTTACAAAAATGAGTTCTGCTGAAAACACTCGTTATCGACATGTTGGGAAAAGAACAGAAAGCAGATCAGCAACTGACAGACTGGAAGATATGAGTGAAGAAGAGGCAGTACAAAAAGCTTCAAAAGGGTAAAAAGTTGGGTTTTTTTAAATTTTTTAATTTTTGGTAGTTTTTTATTGTGATATCAATTTTACTTCTCAGTTCTATCTCAAATTTTATTTAGGAAATCATCCTTACATTTGAAAATTTTTTGTAGCCTACTTAATCACAAGACTACTTAGTCACACACACAAAAGAAAAAAATACCCATTTGGGATTTGTAAATGGAAATTTATTCATTTATTATACACGCCTTTAAACTTACTATTTACACAGGCTTTATCTTTGTTTTTCTCTTTATTTTCAACACCTAGTGTATTTAAGAACAGTTAATATTATAGTTAGATAGTTTAACAAAACTTTTCGTTTTGCTTTTCAGATGGATCACTCATTTTATGCTGGCTGCAATTCTGACTCCCATATTGTGTGTTGTAATTCTTATTGCATTGCCATCCAACATAGAACCTGTTCCTTATTATCAAAGGTGAGAAGAAAAAAAAGAAAAAAAGAATCTTATTAAATATTTACATTTTACAAATAGAACTGTTATTTTATCATTATCATCATCATTATTAATATCATTATTATTATTGTTGTTGTTGTTGTTGTACCGCAATCATATGTTGTATTTGTTTTATATTTTGTTTTGTTTTTTGTTTGGATTTTTGTGTTTTTTAAATTAGGGAGGGGGTGGGGGTTTTGTGGTTTGTTTTTTGGTTGTTGATTTTTTTTTTCTTGCAGTAGCAGGGTTGAAAATTATACTGATAAAGCAATATGCAGATTTGAATTATTGTATTTGTTAATTTGTTTTATCCCATTTTAGATATTGCAAATTTTTATTTTATAGGTTAAAATTCTGAAATGGCAAAGTTTTCATTTGTGTAAAAAGTTAAAAACAAAAGTTAAAAATGAATTTTTTATTTCATTCTTATTCTTTAGGTTTTCTCCACCTCCCAATTTTACTGGGCCCCTTGCCCCAAATGACATTCTCAGAAAGGCAGAGCAGATCTACAGAAATAAACTGATTGGACCTGAGTCAATTGTTGTAGATGGAGGTAAAAGACTTCATAATAATGTTACTACTAATTTATTCGATTTTAAATGCTTGCTTTTCACATGTCATCGTAAGACACTCTGTCCCCCTTGCCTCATTGACAGGGGTAAATGAGTACCTGGCTTTTACAGTAGCATTGTCATAGAAAAAATAAATGTGACTGCAAGTCTTGTCCTTTTTTGTTCTGTGTTGCTGTTGATTGGGGGGGTATATTAATTATTGTAAAGTAACTTGAGCATAGCTACACTGTAGATCTAAGAACTGAATAAGAGCAACTTTGACATTCCTTTGTTGTTTACCTTGGTTTCAGATCACATCTATACTGGTACCGCTGATGGCTGGGTGAACCACCTGTACAAAGGAGAAGTGAACAGATTGGTGACATTTGGAAAAGAGCCATGTGGTAAGTCAGATGACGTTTTAGATCATGCTTTAAGTACTTCGAAAAACAGGATAACATTTATATTGATCTACAGCGGAAGAAGAGTGTCTTGACTTTCTTAACTTATGCCTCTTGATCCAGTGGGGACATAGGGCGGCAACAAAGCTCCTCCAATGCGCTTGGTTCTGGCAGTTCCTCCCTAGCTTGGCCTACATCTCACTGGCTGCCCTCACCTCAACCTCATTACTCCTGCGCCATATTTGCTTTGGTTTACCCATTCTTTACTTCCCCGTTGGGTTCCAATCTCCTCCCTCATGATGTTTGTAGCAGGCTTTTGAAGTATTTTACTGATCTATCCCCATTTCTGCTTTTTTTAGAGATATTTTAATTGGGATTGTTTGGTTTTGTCCCACAGTCGTTCATTCAAGACAACTTCTGGCCACCTCTGTTCAAATCCCTGTTGGTCTAGCAAGATGTTGAGTCCTAGGAAAAAGCTATTTGTCATGTTTGATTCTCCGTTCTTAGGTGTCAATTGGGGTGCCTGAGAATAAGAATAGTTAAATCCTATTTGATGCTACATTGAAGCACCTTTGTAAATGTGCCAATTGTATTCTCCTCAAGGAGATGAGATGTATCTTAGAATGGCCTACAATGGAAATCATGTAAAGCTCCATTATTAGTAATAATAATGTTGATATTAATGGATGTTTATATAATTAGAGCAGCTCTCTTTTTTTTTATCTATAAGTAATCATTTGCAACCACTCAGCCATTTTTTAATAACTAGTCTGCCTATTCAGGGGCGACAGCGTCCTAACGGTTAACGCAGTTCAAACAGAAGAAAATTCCAGAAGCACTCATCACCGACATCTGTTGGCTGGGTGACATAGTCGGATCAAATCCCACGAAAGGCATAATTTCTCGGTAATCACAAGTCACTGGCGATGTATCCTTAGGTAAGACACTTTGTCCCGCTTACCTCACTCGCCTCTGGTGTAAATGAGTACCTCGCCATTAAGACAGCGTTGTCTTGTCCGAATGATGTAATCGCGCCACACTGGCTGCAAGTCTTGTTCATAGGATAACATTTTAACAACTTAAAAGATGGAAGTGCCGTTATCTAAGGGATTTTTAAATCTCTAATTTTTGAGAAGTTTCGTTACACATAACTTTTATTACATTTTAGATTTGTTGTATCAGTGCACAACTGAGAATTTTTCATATTTTTAAAGACTCAAATCATGAAAATTCAGCTCTTCAATTCTTTTGTCATTTCATAAAGAAGTTTTTTCAAATTCTCGTATTTACGATAGATGGGCCATTGACGTATAAAATAAATCAAAATTTTTTTGTAATTCCATTCAACTCAAGGAGGGTATGATAACGAGAACACCTGTGGACGACCTTTGGGAATGAGAATGGACAAAAATGGATTCCTGATCGTGTGTGATGCGTATCATGGACTGTTTCAAGTCAATGTGGCAACAGGTATTAATCCTATTTACATCTGTCGGCCTTTGTACACCCGTTTCATTCTTGTGAATTTAGAGAAACACAGATATAAACATTGGGGGGGGGGGGGGCCAAAATTATGAAAAAACATAAAAGCTTTGCTTATCTTGTAATCCAGCAGACGCTACTAGCTGGTTGCAACATGTTTGAGAAGAGTTAATTAAAAGAACAATGGAAAATAGAAAAGAAACAAATAAGCCCTTTTATGTGACAATATTTCAATTAGTTATAATTGTGAGATTTCACTAATGATAATGCTCATCATAGATTTCATTGCTATGATGTAGGCTTTATGGTTAATTGACAATTTTGACTTGTGGCATCGTGGACTAGTAGTAGATATTTGAGCTGGTGATCAAGAGTTCCCAGGTTCGAATCCCAGTTGGGCGCGATGTTGAGTTCTTGGGAAAGACTCCATGCATTTCCTCACAGTACCCAGGTGTAAAATGGGGGGTTGAGAAAGATATTAGATTGCTATGGCCTGTCAGCAACACTCTGAAAAGTGCATTAAGCACATTTAGTGGGAACATGCTATATAAGAACGCTCTTTACTTTACTTTTTAAACATTTTTAACCTTTATCTTTCATAATTGGTTCATTCTCTTACCTACAATAATGCGGGAAATTGTGCTTTTGTTTTCTCTTATAGAATTTCTCTTTCTCCGTTCATATTCCTCCTCCTTGAAGGTGATTACGTGCCATTATACCTTTCTGCAACGCCAGTTAATGGGGAATCTTCCAAATTTATGAATGACTTGGACATTGGACCCGATGGCAAAATTTATTTCACAGACTCTAGCACACGCTGGCACCGCAACCAATTTCACAACGTTATTCTTGAAGGGAAAGCCACCGGAAGGTTTTGATCTCTTATATAAATGATGATTTTTAAAATTCTTTTGAAAATTTTTCTTTTTTAAAATTAGCATTTGAAATGATTTTAGCATTGATAGCATATTGATCCAACAATTATGTGCAATAGTTTAACAACATTTCGAACAATTATCTTAACAATAATTTTTTTTTAATTTTTAAAATGTATGTTCTTTTCAAATAACCTTACCTTTTGGGGTAAGTTAAATCCATAAGTCTTATATTTTCTTGTTCTTTTATTCTACATAGACCATAATGCCACAATTTTACAATTTTTAATTAAATTCCAGACTTAATATATTTCAAACAACCTTCCTCTTAAGAATATTGACCCCTGCGGTCTGCACAAAATTTGATATTTGAAATGTCGTCTCAACTCATTAAGCCATTTTCAACCTACAGGACACCAATCTTATTTTTTCAGACTTTTGATGTACAACCCAGAGGATGGAACAACTGTACAATTGATGAACAACTTGCTATTTGCCAACGGTGTTCAATTAACGCCTGATAAGTCTTCTGTTCTTGTAGTTGAATGTGCACTTGCTCGTATTATGAAGTGAGTTTATTCTTTGTATAAATCTAATTTGCAAGCATTTATGTGGCTTATCTTAAATTATTTAGCTTATGTGCCGATATTTGCAGATTTCCAGACCTTAAAATTTGCACATTCCACCACTACAATTTCTGGCCTGTGGCACGTTATTTATACTTACTTATCATAGACTCTGAATTATTTTATTGTTGTTATTTATGCCAGTTTTTTTCCTTAATAATGATATTTGTGAAACATCTTTTTTTAGGCATTGAAGTTTGAAATTTCCAGAGTTGCATTTTGTGGTCGCCTTTCAGGTTTATATTTTCAATTTTTAAAAATCTATTTAATGCATGAATAAAAGTTCAATATCTTTTGCCTCATTAGGAAATTAAAGCAATACAATTATAATACAGGTATTCTTTTAAAAATCGAGTTATTTAAGATTTTCAGTTACCAAAGGATTTTCACAGTTGGAGCCAAGCATTTTTCAGCTTTCCTCTTTGTCTGTCTTTCTCACTATTTATAAACTCTTTCAAAGTGTAAATAATCATTCTAATTCTATACATAAGTCCTCCTTGTTAACCAGCTCATTTCCTACAATTACACATCTACACTGGTAACTTAGTCATAGTCTGAAAATGACCATTACGAAATTTGTAAACCAGGGTAATAAAAGGTCTAAGGTCAACAGCGTCCCAAAAGGTCATACTGAAGATAATTGCATTATATTTGACCACCCGCCTTTCACTTAGCTTCCGCTCTATCTGATTGGTAATCCCCCGTGTCTGCTTTTTTCTGGCCAGAAAAAATCTGGTCTGTATGGATGCTGTGCATTCGAGGCCTTATCCTGAGCCTTAAAAAGTGACTTGATGTCAAAATGTTCAGTTGCACCAATCTGGAAGAATAGGCTTGGGGCTCAAAGGGTTGAGAGAGGTGATAAAAAGTCGCATCATGCTCTAGGTATGACAGGGTTAATATTTAATGTTTTAAATATTAAAAATTTGACCGTACACAAATTCATAACCTTGCCCATCTGGCGGCACTGCTTTGCAGCTGTTGCCAGGGTAATTCCTTGGAATTGCCCAAAGAAAAAAAATGTCCCCGTGGGAAAAATATAGAGGGTTTTTTTTTTTTATGGAAATGAATATATTTCATGTAATTTATGTTGTCTTATATTAAATATAATAGCTAATGGCTATGTTTAGTTTTGACGAAGAAATGTAAATTTCACTCCAAACCTTCTTTTCAAAAGGTTTTGAATGCAGTATAAAATACTTTTACTTAAGTCACTGAGAACCAGCCTATTTGATCCAAGCAAACCCCGGGGGACCATCCGTTCTTATACATTTTCAAACCACCATTTGGATAACATGTTTTAATCACTTTGGAAAGCTGAAATTTTGCATGTAGTTTGGCTATAACATGTAGTTTAGTTTTTACGGAAGTACGCTAAAAATAAATAGTGTATGAAATCAAAGTGTTCATCATGGCAACAGTGAAAACTCAGGCTTGGTCCCCAACTTATGTTTCAGAGTCATCTCACAATTCGGGCTTGGTCCCCAACTTATGTTTCAGAGTCATCTCACAATTCAGGCTTTGTTCCCAACATGTTTCAGAGTCATCTCACAATTCAGGCTTTGTTCCCAACATGTTTCAGAGTCATCTCACAATTCTGGCTTGGTCCCCAACTTATGTTTCAGAGTTATCTCACAGCTCAGGCTTGGTCCTCAGTGAGTTAAACTATGGAGATCATTTAGTAGATGAGGTTATTATTTATGGTAGATGAATTAAATACGTTTATTGTACTTTACTCACCAGATATGATTTAAGCAGCAAGCAGGTTTCAATATGGGCAGACAATCTACCTGGGTTTCCAGACAATATTCGTTACCACAAACTGACGCAGACATATTGGGTTGGGATGGCCATTGTCAGAAAGGCTGGACAATTTTCTTTTATAGAATTCCTGGCAGATTACCCATGGCTGAGAGGAATGATTGCAAAGGTTTGTTGTCAAGTTTGGTTGTGACAGAGTCATTGCAAAAGAAAGAGAGATAATTTAGTTATTCAGAAATAAAACTTTTGTGAACAAAACTGTTGATGTATTAACTCTTTGCCTACCAAGAAAAAATGCCTGAAACTTTCAATTCGGACCACCTTCTCTTCTTGCTGCTATGGAAAATCTGTCACTCACTGCATTCCATGGTAGTCTTCGAATATTCACTCAGGCCGATGGTAGTCAAAGAGTTAAAAAAGTTAACAAAACCTGATTTCCATATAATGCATACTGACAAATGATGCAACTGGCTGAGACAAATCTAAATTAACTCGCCAAGCCCTAAAAATGATTATGCAATTATCTTATGAGTGTGACTTTATTACAGTGCAGGTCAGTATTCGGAACGCCGGTTAATTGGAACGATTCGTCTGGAAAGAATTCTTCCTATATGAATTATACTGGTTAATTGGAATGGCGGCATGGAAACGGTCCTCGTCTAAAATCTAAAAAAAATAACATTGGAATGAGAAAACCACCATAAACATTCCTATCAGTTATCAGGTTTTTAGATTTAGGTGGTGCTGTGATCAAGGACATGCTTGGGTGGAAGGCATGGCTAGATATATATGTATGTCATGATCATGTGAATGAGGTGACATGATGTCGATAGATGGCTGACCTGCCTCATTGAAATTTAAAACATTATCGCCCACTTGGTCCAATGACAAAAAGGCGCTCTCATTGTGTCGTATGTATGTGATATTGACGGGCGAGTTTATCACTTAAGCTCCGCACACTTTCCTAACCTCAGTTTATACTCCTCTCTCTCTCTCTCTCTCTCTCTCCGTTTCATTCTTCTATCTCTCTCTCTCCCTCTCTCTCTCTCCCTTTGCCTCTTCATGACAAGACCTGAGATGGAGCCTAGGCCTAGCTTACAAGTTATGTGTTTAATTTGATTAAGTTGTTTAAAATTAATTGTTTTATATATGATGTATTGGACCTACACATTATAGGCCCCGACATCCGCGCGCACACTTTTTCCAGTGTTTCAAAGCCAGTTGGCACCTCTGATACTTGTAGACAGAATCGAAACTGATCTTCACACAATTTATTTATTTATTTTGCATTTTGCCATTGTTGTCCCATAGTCCAATTCTTTCCCTACATTTTATTTATCGTTGACCAGATGTTCTCCCTTGAAACTTTTCTGAAGTGGAAAAAAGCTTTGGACAGATCGGAAATTCGTACCATTGCCATAGAGCTAGACAAGTCTGGTACCATCGTAGGAAGTATGCAAGACAAAAGTGGAGCAGTTCTCGAGTCTGTCAGTGAAGTGGAGCGATCTGGAGACGTTTTCTATTTTGGATCATATTCTGGCACTTACTTAGGGAGGTTATTTAAAGAGAAAATTACAGAATAGTTGTTTAAATGTATTCTTCAATAAGCTTAAGATAAGATAAGATAAAACTTTATTATCCAAGAGGAAATATTGGTTCACAATTGATTGATGGCATAGTGATAAACTTAACAGCAACACATATTATGATAAAGCTTAAAACATAATAAAACTATTCATTCTATCAAACACACAGCTTATACATTCACATACATCTGATATCACACTCGTCCTACGTCATATCAGTATTTAGTTGGTCGTGGCAGTCAACATACCTGATGGCTGCCAATACAACACATAAACGTAGTGATTAAATAGAAAAGACGAAACAAATAGAATAGTGTCGTTTGCCCTATGGAACATTACTTGCCTGTTTCACCTTGAGGAGATTTTTTTAAGTTTAGTCAAAAGATGGAAAGAAAAGAAACAAAATTGCTATATTGCATTTAGCAACCAGCAGACAAATTGAACTTTCTATATTTAGTTTATATTATAAAAATAAGAGAATAATAATAATAGGGTACTCCTAATGATTTAACTTTTGATTATCCATCATCCAAAAATTATTAGTAAAATGTATTCCCTTATTTCTAGTTATATAAAATTATGGGATAAGTTGCCCCCAAAAATTAAGGATCGTGAAAATGTGAATGTATTTAAGGATAAGCTACAACATATCACGCTTAGATCAGCATATGATTACTAAGCATATAATATAACAAGCTTAATTGCCCGATATCATAAGTCGGAAAGAAAATATCTTCAGAGAACACTTACCCATTGCAGCAACTACATATCCGATTTCCTTTTGCCACCACTTGAGGTAATTTTAAATCTAGATCTAAATCTACTGCTTTTATTCAATCTCCCCATCTCCTTAGTTCTATCTCCTAAGCGTTATAATGACTTATAACGAATCTAG
>JASKDV010100884.1:0-14698 GCA_032466395.1 Aegires albopunctatus | reverse complement strand
TAGGTAGGTGACGATTACAATATACCCCATTGGATTAACCATAGGTAGGTGACGATTACAATATACCCCATTGGATTAACCATAGGTAGGTGACGATTACAATATACCCCATTGGATTTACCATAGGTAGGTGACGATTACAATATACCCCATTGGATTAACCATAGGTAGGTGACAATTACAATATAGCCCATTGGATTAACCATAGGTAGATGATGATTACCTTATACCCCATTGGATTAACCATAGGTAGGTGACAATTACAATATACCCCATTGGATTAACCATAGGTAGATGATGATTACCTTATACCCCATTGGATTAACCATAGGTAGGTGACGATTACAATATACCCCATTGGATTAACCATAGGTAGGTGATGATTACAATATACCCCATTGGATTAACCATAGGTAGGTGATGGTTAGAATATACTCCATTGGATTAACCATAGGTAGGTGATGATTACAATATATCCCATTGAATTAACCATAAGTAGGTGATGATTACAATCTTGTCTTAAGGGCACTTTTTAGAATTAATGACCTATCATTTATTGACTTTAACAATTGTGTCTTCCATTTTACTTCCCAGCAGGTCAATGTATTGAGTTATTGTTGGTACTTTAGAAGGGGTTGAAAGTTCTTTTCAATAACACTTCGAATTCCTTTATTTGGGATAAAGTTTTATCGAAAGT
The DNA here is from genome assembly GCA_032466395.1 of Aegires albopunctatus. Lineage (NCBI taxonomy): Eukaryota > Metazoa > Mollusca > Gastropoda > Nudibranchia > Aegiretidae > Aegires > Aegires albopunctatus. Next base: position 14,001 of record JASKDV010100884.1, on the reverse strand, counting down.
GAAAATTGAAAAATCATAGTGGAATGAGATAGCATGCTAGGGGTCCCCCGTAAATCTCATAAAGTATGATTTAGATTTATCCAAGATTAGTTCATGGTGTCATGGAAGTATCATTGCCCAGGCACGAGCATATCTTCGCTTCATAGAGAAAAACATTTAGGTCCTTCCTAAGACCGAATATACTCAGACTAGGCGAACATAGCATTCAGCCCTATAACTAACCGAGTTTACTCGTTTTCATGTATGAACAGCATTGCACGGCTCAAAAGCGGTATTATCAGAGCATCTGACTGGCTACAAGGGGGAGGGCTGAATGAGTTAAAGACTTGATCTACATGGGAATTACGACTGTTATTAATAATCTGTATGAACAAAAAACAGCAAACCAATCATTAAAATTTTGTTGAATGATTATTGTTTATTGGATATTTGTATTTTTTCCCCCCAACTTTTCAGTTTTTACATGTCCAAGACCCAGGTAGAAGATCACAAGAAAAGGGCGTTTGTACCACGCATCAAACCTCCACCATCCCTGGTAAGCAACCAGTTGTTGTTTCATTTATGTAGATGTGACCCCCTAGGGAACCCTAGTTACCTTCAAAATTATTCAATACAGTTTTAAACCTCAGATAGAATTTAATAAAAAAAACTGTTACCCTAGTTACCTTCAAAATTATTCAATACAATTTTAAACCTCAGATAGAATTTAATAAAAAAACTTGTTAGGCTTTTTAAGCATCTATAACTGGATGTTAGTTGCTATGCCGGAATTTGTTATAGAGATTTTTATCACTAACATAAAATCATACTAATATTAATAAGAGACATGAATAAGACTAAGACTAGGCAGAGAAGAAGATAAAGATATATATACTACATACTGCTAAAAAAAAAAAAAAAAAGTAAAATATGTTATAACTACTCTTATATCTTTAAAAAATAAGGAGGTATTGAAAAATTCAAATCAATTTCATGTCTTCCATTAAATAGCATTATATACAAAACAATATCAATTAAATGGCTATATAGGCAAAATAACCAACCATTAAAGGCTGTGGCCAATTAATTGATATAAGAATACTAAAGGGAACCTAGAGTTAAATGCACAATGGGAGTCAAGCAGTTCGTCATCCAGTAATCTTTTAAAACCATCTATATTCAGGGCATTGTGTTTTGTTTTTGTTTTTTATTAAAAATGTTTTAAAATATTACAGAAATTTTGTTTACTTCTTGTTTTTATAAATAAATAAATTAATTAATACCACTTATTCATCCCAGAAGGGAAATTTGTCTTTTGGTATTTACCGTCACAGAGCGTCAGCTGTATGAACAGTACATCATTGGAGGTGATGTTAGAATAGAAAAAAAAACATGAGGCCTCACTATCTGTAGCATATCTTTATGAGTACGACATATGATAATCCATCACATCGTCCATTCCTTTTCATGTCTCCTTTTCATTGAATGTTGACGTATAATTTTCCTATTGTTTTAGTGGCTACTCATAAGGAATATTGAACATTAATGCATCTTGTTTTTTCCTGTTTGTTTTCAGTTGAAGGAGCTGGAAGAAGGCCCTAAGAAAATTGAAAAAAGTAGGTTTCTAGCAATGATTTTACAAAAGATTTTTATACTGACTTGTGCAATCTCTTCATTTAATAGTTGGTCAATTAATGGGATCATTCTTCGTTGGCAAATTCCCAATTTTGCTGATTGGATATTTTTTTAGTGATTAGTTTATTCATTTATTTAATATCTTTAATTTGTCATGTCCTAATAAATTTATGTGTTGTTGTTGGGTTTCTTTATTGTCATCTGCTTAGGAATTTTTCATAAATTATCTTCTTGTCATGACCTAATGAATCCATATGTAAATCCGTTACATATGGATTCCCTTCACCATGTTGAATCTTGCCATTTTGAAACCAGATTACTATTTATTACTTATTTATGCAAAACTGTGCGGCTTGAATTGTTCTCCTGGGACAGAAAAGCCAGTGCTTGTTCTCTCTTCAAACAGCTGCACTGGTTGCGCTTCGAATGGCATGTCCAGTTTAAAAGCAACGACTATGGTCTATAAATGCATTAACTGTGCTGCCCCTCAATACTTAAGTAGACTGCTAAAACGCCATCAACCTGGCAGATATATCTCTTTGATCATCAGATGACGCTCTGCATCTAAAGATACTATATTGCCTTCTCAAAGCCGGCAAGCAGGCTTTCCAGTGCTTTGGCCAAAGGCTTTGGAATAGCCTTCCATCAGAGATGCACCACATTTCGGCTTTGGACAATTTTAAGAAATACCCAAAGACTCACCTTTACAGAGTAGCATTTTATTAATCAATACTGACAATTCCCTTGTTTAGAATTCGTTCACAGTTTATTGTTCTGCTCCCAGAGCCTTCATTCCAGAGGGGTGTATGGTGCATTAGAAGCGTGCACATTATTATAATTATTTCTTGTCATTATCATCAATACATTCTTGTTTCCATTTGTTTGCAGGTTTTCTCCGTAGTAAAGACAGTATTAACGATGACAATATTCCATTTGTAGATTACGATGAATATGATGCGCAGGTTTTCAAACTTCCATCAGGAACTGTGCCAAGATCCTAGTGAGTATGATCATTTAGCTGGATAAAGAATTTATTATATTGACATTTTCATTGAATTGTATCCACATTTCATCATAAATTTTATAAGATTATGTTTACGTAATCAGCCTATTCTAAATTTGTTAATTACTTTTTTAAAATTTTCTTAGATCTACTCCTAACGGAAATACTTTTTTGTTCCTATTCATTTAGCATGTTTTTATTCATGTGATAATTTGTATCCATGGTTTTACCATATTCATATAGATAGATCATTCATATAACTAATACAATTTATTCAATTAGATATAAAGTGCACATTTTTATTCATCAAAGTAACAAGATTCAAACCTGCTCTTTCTAGTTCAGCACGCAATGCTACAACGCAAGTTTCCAATCTACGCCACCTTGGCCAAGCCTTGCCAAAAACCTTCCTGGAGGCCAAAGCCAGATTGAGGCCACGCACTCATCACATCTCTGATGACTTGACTTCCTACATGATAGAACACAAGGAGAAGTCTGGCAAAGATGTCTCAGCCGCTATCAGTATTCCAGCGCGCAGTTCCGTGGATGACTTATCGTCATCTCTTGGTCCCATCCCCACCATTCATGGTCAGCACTTCTCCATAATAACGCTGATGATAATGATATTAAGATGAGATAAGGTGGAACTTTATCGTTTACAGAGGCATATTGTTTTGACTTCAGCATCAACAGAAATCAACATCTGAAGAGAAAAAAAGAAATAACTATATTTCATCCAAATCAAAAAGAAATTATGATATAGTGGTACAGCCAGACATAAGTAGCAATAGAGCAGAACGCTAAAAAATTCCTTTAGGTCTTTTGCAGTCAGAAATGTTAACAAAGCAACTGTAATTAATCCTGATTTTCACGCATGTTTGTTCTTATACATTGTTAATAATAATGATAATGATTATCAAAATAATGATAATAAATTTTGATAATAATGATAATAATAATAGTAATAGCAATAATGATAATGATAATAACATTAGAAATAATATTGGCGATAATAATTTATATAAAGCGCTTTTTCTTTTAACTACAAGTAAAGGATATAGGAAACCGGCGTATTTATTTATCAATATGAATTATTTTTTAATTTATGAAGTGTTAAACAGGTTTAGTAAATAAAAAAGAGCAAAGAGAACAGACATAATAACCCCAATTGATATAAACCAGAGATAAGTTGTTAGATCAACCGCTTCCCCATTCCTCGTCCCCCCCCCCCCCCCTCCCCACCACCCCACCCAAACAAAAAAGGAAAATGAAAGGAAGAGAGGAAACAGAATATTTTCGTGTATTTTCCTAGACTTTTAATGATAATGTGTATTAGACTAATTTTTATATGAATAAAAGTAACATCTATCACATAACTGATAATATGATGGATAATTTTGAAACAGCTGCAAACTGGAAATTGGCCTGTGACTGAGAGAGTTAACAAGGGATGTAACATAGCAGTGCCGGGGAGTATATCTTCTTTACTGCCGTTTTCAAATGAAAGGGCGTAATTGCACTCTTTTTTCTTTTACAGTTACGGTTTTTCATTTGAAAATGGCAGTATATGCACTAAGCCCGGCAATTTCACGGACCCATGGCATATGCAGATCAGCCCGTAAAATTGACGGGCCTATGGCAGTAATTGGGTTAAACTGTTAAGTAAATAAATTCAACGAAAAATAAGCCTTGATGACTTTTGCTTTTTATTCAGATGTGCTAACGTCTTCGGTGTGTTTTGTTTCAGAGAGACATTTTAGCAGGGAATCATTTGAATCATCGGAAAGTGATGAGCTAGTCCTAAATAGACCAGTGGTCGGCAGTGCTGGGTCTCCTGTTGGTCACTCCCGCCATCTTGATAACTTCAGGCGACACCGTGCCCTTATCAACCCATTTGCTCCATCCAGATTGCAATTTAAGATGACAAGCAACCGTCGGAGATGGGTCCATGCCTTTCCCGTTGGTGAGATGCAGCCTTATATTTTAATGTTTATCGTATATGAAATTCTGTCGCAGTCATCAAGATCAACGCTTATACATGTATTGTTATGTCACCATCTGCATGATCACAGCAGTAATATTATCTTAACCTGAATCCTCTCTGCACCATGAGGCGCACAAGTCGAGTACTTAACTTCTCCATAGATTGCGGTCATAGGCCGCTTTCTTTGCTGCTGCCCAGGATCCCCAGCCAGCGCTCTTCTTCTTTGCCTCGACCATCCTCTACCAGGCAGTCTTTGGGTGGCCTCTCTTCCTCCTCCCCTCAGATGTCCAGCCCAGAGCAACATACACTCATCCTCGGTGCCTCTTCCGAGGGTGTGGCCAATCCAGTTTCATCTTCTCCGTCTGACATGGTCGCTTATGTTGCTAGTCTCAGCAATTTCTAGTACCCGTTGGTTTGAAATATGCTGCTGCCACCTGAAGCCAAAGATCCGTCTAAGGCATTTGGTCTGGAAGCACTCCATTTTCTTCTCCTCCCCTTTGGTGAGTTTCCACGTTTCGCTGCCATAAAGTAATGTTGACAGCACCAAGCTTTTGAAAAGGGAGGCTTTGGTTCGCTGACCAATATTCTTTGCCTGCCAAATCGTAATCAATTTTCATCTCCGGCTAGTGCCATTCTTCTCTTCACATCAGTAGTGCTTCCACCATCTCCACTCACATTTTCCCCATAATATATGAATCACAGCAGTAGTATAATGAGAGTGAATGAGATATGTAAATGTTTTCTGTGTTCTTACTTAAATTTTCTTCTTTTCTATTATTTTTTTTTTCTTTTTGTTTCTTACATTTTTGCTTGCTTTCTCATTGATTTCAGATCAAGACGGCTTTGCTATGCAAGCACGCCATTTCCATTCGGTCCCCCATGAGGATAATGAACATCGGCAATCGTCATTAAAAGATGGAACAAAAGTATGTAACAAAATTGAAACATTGGATATTTTGTTATCTGTATTAGAGGTGAAAGAAATGTGTTATGTTATATTTTGATTTGCTTTTTTATTCTTGCCCACAGAGTCCTATGGGGTACATAGAGATGACAACCACGGCCAGGCGGGTGCCTTCTACCAACCACCACACTCACCCAGATAGTGATTCAGGAGATAAACATAGTCAAGCGTGAGTGTTATACAGTCTGGTCTCTCTAATCCAAACACCTCCGTTCCCGGTAATTTGTTCGGATTACGGAATTTTTCGGATTAGGGAATACTAAGAAATAATGAGAAATAATTCCGTTCCCAGAAAATGGTTAGGGTTACAGAATTCCGGATTAGAGAGACAAGACTGTATATAGTATTTGTTATAAGCCTACCCGGTTTAAGGGTTTGACAAATGCCTACTTCTGAAGTGTGTACATTTCTTCCAATGTATGTAATTGGTTAGTGCCGTGTACAGGTCAGCCAACATAACAACATAGCGCTTGCTCAGACTATTTCTACAAATTCAGTGCTTCAAAAGGAGTCCTTGATATCTAGAAAAAGAACTAATATAGAATTCAAAATTATTTGAATCAATATATTTTTCGTAAATAAACCAGGATAAATAAAATTTACCTTGCAGAGAATTCGGTAAAGGAAAGAAGATGAAAGGACCTCTTTACAAGAGTGATTTCAAATTTTCTGCCTAATTCCAATGCTTTCAGAGGAGCAGTTTCAATGATCTATAAGAATTCATGTAATGTGTTAATTCAGTACACACATTTGGTATATTTAAAACGTCTTCATAACCATGTGATTCTTTCACACTCTTGGGAGCAAATGAACAGTACCTTCGGGGAAATGGTAAAAGAAGCATTTGATTTATTTGACGTAATTTGATTGAAGCTTGTATAACTTATCCTCTGTTGATCTTTTTCACAGATATTCCGAAGCCATGGGGGAATCCCCAATATCAAGATTTGAACACTCAGTCTCAGGCACTCCCAAAAGCTCCATGTTTACAGGTCTTTCATTTTATAAACAATTGCTTTTGGTTTGGCGATGGGGGATGATTTGTTTTGTTGGGTTTTTATTTACCATTAATGAATGTTTTGAAGGTGGTATCACCTGGAGAAACTATTCTGAACTATGACCCATATTTTGCAACAGGCATTTGATTTGAATGGGGAAGGAGAAAGTCGATGTTATACTCTTCGAAAATTTCTTGTAACATTATTGGTTGCCATGGAAATCCGGTCATTTTGATATTGGTACTCAAATTTGTTTGACTACCGTTATCTTTAATATCAATAACTATCAACAATATTTTGCCAAACCGTTTCAAAAATTGCTCTCATAAGATAGTATTTCAAGTGTCTTCGCTATCATCATTATTGTCATCTTCATTTTCTTCTTACTGCTTTTTCACAGTTCCACCAAAGCCGCCATCTCACCAGCACGTGTTCAAATACAAGAAGACACAACGCATGTTTGGTAGTTCCAAGTCGGATCAGGCCTGGTCCCCTGACATGAACACAGGTGAGTGCGTGTTTGAACGTTCATGGCTATGGAAGTTGGTGTGGTTCTGTTTTGACTTTTAATTGTTACTATCTCTTTTACCAGAAAGGGCATCTTGTTGTTCCTCAGAGATGCCTTGATCGTATAAAATTTGTTATTCTTGAGGATTGCAACAATTGTTTTCTTTCATTTCCCTTTTTATCCCCAACTACTGGAAGTTTGTCTGATTTTTGATAGACAATGCCAGATGATGAATTTAAGTGTTATATTTTATCGCTTCTAAATCAATCCAGGAATTGAGGAACGTCATTGCAAAATTCAAAAGCTTAGTCACATTCTTAAATTTTCCTATCATGCTTTTTAAACAACTTTGTCATGTATTTGAAAAGAAAAGGGTTAATTCTACCACTTAGAAATATATCTTATATTGTTATATCAGAAGTGTAACATTAATAACTTAATAATTCTTACTTTTCAATGGCATGGAAGGGTAATGTTTATAATTTTTACTCTTGAGGGTAACTTTCATAATTGAGAAATTCATACATTTCAAAAAATAAAATAATGTTTGTAACTAACAAGTTCTTATATATTTCAAATAATTTAAAGGTTAGTATTAGTAACTATTATGTTATTTTATTTCAAACAACTCAAAGGTAACATTAATAAATAACTAACAAGTTTTAACATTTCCAACACCTTAAAGGGAACAAGAGTATCTAACAAGTTTTTTTTCATTTCAAACAACTCAAAGACAAAGGTGATAATTAACAAGTTCTAACACTTAAAACAACTTAAAGGTGCCATTAACCCGTTCACTGCCGTAGGCCCCATCAATTTTACGAGCCGCTCTGTGCTGCCTTTTTCAAATGAAAGGCAGTAATTACAATGGTGATTGGCCCACAGGTACTGCCTTTTCATTTGAAAACGGCAGTGCGTATGCCATGGGCCCGTGATATTGCCGGGCTTTGGGCCTACAGGGGATTTGCTCCCTGGCAATGCTATGTTACATCCCTTAGGCGGTGGAAGGGTTAATGACTAACAAATTCTCACATTTCAAACAACCTAAAGGTAACAATAGTAACTAACAAGTTCCTATACCTCAAGGAGAGGAAGGATTACATTTTTTATTTACAGTCTGATCTCTCTAATCCGGACTTCTGTAATCCGAATCCCTCTGTAATTTAAACCACTCACTTTTTGGGAGATTGTTTTCGTATTGTTTCTTAGTATTCCCTAATCCGGAAAATTCTGTAATCCAAACAAATTGTCGGGAACGGAGGTGTTGGGATTAGAGAGACCAGACTGTATTTACATGTCTATGAAATGAAGTTTACGATGATACTCATGGCAAACAAATTATCTCATTTCCACGTACAGCGAGTCATGTTTTAATGTTCTTTGTTCCTATAGTAGTGTTGAAGTTTCAGCTATTGGTGATGAAAGCTTGAGGGTTAAAGTTGTTGTCTTGTGATTATTTGCTTCAAAATCGATTCCTAGCTACATCAACTCTCAGTTTAAAAGCACTTCAAGATTGTGGAATAAATTGAATCCAGATTTTAGAAGTAGGGAAAGTGTTGATACCCCCCTCAAACTTGGGCAACAATACGAAATACTTAGATCTACATACAGTTAGTAAACTAACATAATACTTAAAATCTAATACTTCAAGCTTTTTTTTTTTTTTTTTACTTTCCCCTTGGCGTATTGACAGTAATACTCAACCTTGTTGAGTTTTGTCAGTTTATTTGAAGAAGAAGAAGCAGAAAATCATTGTAAAAGACTTATAAAACAAAATGTTTTCAATCTAGTTAGGGGGTACATGCTGAAAGCAGGGGGGTAAAAACCTGCAAGAAATTGACATCTTGTTGTGGGCTAGTAGCTCCGTCCAGCTCAAAGTCCACATCACCGCGGTAGGGGAATATTGCAACTTCCTTCTTTTTTTCGTTTGTGTTGTCATTTGTCCATGCATCCTACAGGCTACGACTGGAGGCCGTTAGCCAAAGAGCTAATTAAAGGCCATGAAGCTAGGCTAATGAAGCCATTACATAACAAAGGTGATCAGTCCAACTCTTTGAATGCTGGAATACGTATGTGACTGTTATTGTTGTATTTTTGGGGTTTTTTTCTTTCTTTCTTATGATTTTCAGCATTTTATGATTTTCTCTATTCTTGCTGCTAATGCCTCATATCTCTGCTTCTGAATGCTGCAATCACCACGACCATGAAAGACGGATTACGTACCCAAGGCTTAGTTTCATATATTTTAGTAGTACCTCTAATTTTCTGCTTTCTCAGCTTATTTTACTTGTGATACTAGCTGAATAACTTTACCAAAAATAGTCCCAAATTTGATTCAAATAAGAACCAAAATGTTCAGAAAATGCCGGGCTTTCAGATAAATGAATAAAAACAATTTTGATCCCCTTCACCATGCAACTGATTTAGTCAGGCACACACACATTTAGTACCTCTAATTTCCTGCTTTTTTTCGGCTTATTCCACTTGTGATACTACCTCTAGCATCGTTCACTATTCAGTAGAGTAGATGCTTTTGCTTTTTTAAAAAGCAAAAATCAGCACTGCTGTGAAGATCAAAAGCTACAAATCCCTGGTTGTATCCGTACTCAAATGTGGATGCAGGTCGTGAACACTGATGGCTGAAACAGATTTAAGAATCAAAACATTTGAAATACAATGATTTAGGAAGATCCATCAATTTTACGGGCTACGTCCATGCTGCCGTTTTCAAATGAAAAGTGAAAGATCCTTGGTCTGTCTTATAAGGATCAAGTCACCAGCAAAAAAGTCAAAGTAAAAATTAGCAGCCCATGCTGGCCACCATCGAAAGAAGAAAATTATCATGGTTTGACCGAGGGTGTCATTGGCCTAGTGGTTAGCATGGTTCGAACAGGAGAAATTCAAGCGGCTTCACTCACCGACACCGGTCGGGCGGATGACTTGGTTGGATCATATTCCGCTAGACATAAATTTTCTCATTGGCAGCGTGTCCTTTGGTAAGACACTTTGTCCCAGCTAACTCGCTGGACTCAGGTGTGAATGAGTACCTGGCTGTTAAGACAGCACTGTCTATGTCCAAAAATTGTATAAGCGCCTAAGAGGCTGTTGGTCTTGTCCTAATTGTTCCATGTTGCTGTCGGCCAGGGGAAGTGAAAAAATCATTGTAAGAGCGCTTTGGGTCTAAGGTCCCTTGGCAAAACGCAGTCTATAACTTTTACTTAACTATCACCCTACAAAGCAATGACCTTTGCATGACCTTTATTGTTGGTCAGACAACATCTGGAAATGGACCTTGATATTTCCAGACAATGTTGATATATTATTCCGTATCAGGCCTGCTTGGATAAATCTGACAGCTTCCTCTGCCCTCAGATCCCCTCCAAAGACACAGATCAAGGGAAAAGTGAGTGAGTGAGTGAAGGAAGATGGGGGAAAAAATGGCCGAGTATTTAAGACATTGCTCAGCAGCCTGAGTGTCCCGCCTTAGGTTACAGCTGTGCTTTGGCATCTGTTTTTTTTAATTGGCTGGAAAATTATTATCCCTATTGCCCACCTGCAGCTGCACTGCCATTGATGCCTGGGATATTCTAGTCTTTCTCTAGAATCAACCCAAAAGAAAAAAACTTACCTTGGGGATTTATGAAGGGAATGTTTTGTTTTATATAGGCTTGCCTCTCTTTCACTCTTCCCATCCTTGGCTTTGTCAACTTGTGATGCTACAATTTTTTTTTTTTTTTTTTTTTTTTGAAACTTCTTCCACTTGGTATGCCATACTTTTGCCACTTGGTATGCCATACTTTTGCATGTTGTTTCTCCCTGTGGAATGGCTACGTGAATGGCACACCTATTTCCATGTTATTTTGGTTGCATTGAACTGCTATAGATGCTAGTCATGTGATTTGTTCATTAGGGCTATTTTGTGAGATTTGTAATAATTCATTTTCCTCTATGACTAACGGGGGGAGCGGATAGCTCAGTGGTTAGGGCGCTCGACTACCACGCCAAAGGTCCATGATTCAAACCTATGCAGGCTTGATTTTGAAATCCAAATTTATTTTCGTGTTTCCTTCTGCCCCCCTATCCTTAAGTTGCTAGGATAAAGAGTGCCAAGTCCTATTGGAGACAGACTATAATATTGGAGGTCCCATGTGTATAATATACGCATATAAAAGAACCCTTGACTGTTTTACAAGGCAGTCTAGGAAAACCCTGATATCACCAAAGTAGTGGACATGGGTAAAATTCAATACAACAGCAACAAAAATGTCTATGACTAACTCATTTATTACATGCTTATCCTTGACCTTAGACTGACACAGCTTTTTTATTTTCCAATGCTTTTCAAGTTGAGTACAAAGATCTTCTCTCCACTTAGACATTGCCATGATCTTGCTTTTTTAACAATGAAATAACAGCTTCTAATGATTTTTTTAATAACAATTAATTATTACCTTCTATTCTGCTGATTAGTTTGTCTTGGAAAATCCATTTTGATTTCAATACAAAGCTAGCCTTTTTTACTAGATATGTTTTACCTTTAAATGTCATATTGTTCACGATTGTTTTAAATGATCATGTTATTGTTTTGATAACAAAGAAGTATTGTTGATTCCTTAACAAGCCTTGTTTTGATATTTTCATAGTGAAAAGAAGTTCATTTTATTTTATTACAATCATTATTTGATACAATTGTATTGTATTATTCATATATCATCACATATCATTAACTAATTCATTGGTCATCATCATTGTTGATATTATTATTATGGGGGGAGTGGATAGCTCAGTGGTTAGGGCGCTCGACTACCACGCCAAAGGTCCCTGGTTCAAACCCGTGCTGTCTTGAATTTGAAATCCAAATTTATTTTTGGTTTCCTTCTGCCCCCCTATCCTTAAGTTGCTAGGATAAAAAGTGCCAAGTCCTATCGGAGGCCCCATGTGTATGATAAACGCATGTAAAAGAACCCTTAGCTGTTTACAAGGCAGTCTCGGAAAACCCTGATACAGTATCACCAAAGTAGTGGACATGGGTAGAATTCAATACAACAACTATTATTATTATTATTATTATTATTATTATTATTATTATTATTATTATTAGTGCTAGTAGAACAAGTATTAATGGTTGCAGTGGTGAGTAGCAGTAGTGGCATTAGTAGTATTACTGCTGCTGTGACCTTAATACTGTAATTTATCATTATATATATAATTACTCAACATAGGGCTGGCTGCAGTCTTTACAATTACAGTAGATTACTTGTATCATCATTATTATAATTATTGTTTTTATTATCCATCAGTTGATATTGTCATGACTGGGGGTTAATATTATTGTTTCTGATCATTTGTCAAACATGATATCACTGATTCATAAAACCTGTACATATAATGTCATATGTTGGTCATCAGCGGTGGACTGGAAATCTTTGACCATCCCTGCTTCCTTGCCAATCACCACCGACTACATCCCGGATGAAGTGAGTTTAGAAAATGATTTCTGGTTCAACGACTATGAGGTCCTACCTGGGGGTGGAAACACAGATGTCTTGGCATCTTTCAATAGGTTGGTGGAAATTTTATTGGAATTAAATAGTTGTTTGTATAGCATTGCATTGAAATTAGATAGTTGTTTGCGTAACATTGCATTGGAATTAAATAGTTGTTTGTATAGCATTGTATTGGAATTAAATAGTTGATTGTAAAGCATTGCATTGACATTAAATAGTTATTTGTGAAACATCGTATTGGAATTAAATAGTTATTTGTATAGCATTGCATTGGAATTTAATAATTCTTTGTCTTACATTGCATTGAAATTATTTAGTTCTTTGTGAAACATTGTATTGGAATTAAATAATTCTTTGTATAGCATTGCACTGGAATTAAACAATTCTTTGTGTAGTATTGCTTTGGAATTATATAATTCTTTGTGAAACATCATATTGGAATTAAATAATTTTCTGTATAGCATCATATTGGAATTAAATCATTCTTTGTATAGCATTGCATTGAAATTAAATGGTTACAACACTCATAGCAAGGACTGGTTGTTGTCTCTAGAAAGCTTGCAGACTGGACAGAAAATGTTAAGTGGCAAATCATTTCATTCAAATACTTTCTCAACTCTCTGTGGAGGATATAGTCAAATGCATTTTAATGATTAATTTTGGATTAGTTGTATTATCAGGAATTGCAAATATTTTTATCTTTGATCTACCAAGTGGGCCTTACTTCTGTTGATGGAGTACGAGACTATTTTAAGTCCAAGAATTTTGAAAGATTACAACAGAAATTGTAGATATGTTTTTGATAAGTATGCTGAAACATATATGCAAGATTGATATTGATGTATGGATCAATTTTAATATATAATTAATATTGCTGGAGAAAGGAAAATAGTTAACAATAATATACAGGTTTGTTTTGTTTTGTTTTTTATGCATTCCTATTGTCATTGCATATTATGAATTAAAGAATTTGTTCTCCTCACTAGCCAGTCTGATCGCTATTGACTCTAATACTCTCCAACTATTCTAAAGCAAAATAACTTTCACATCTGTCACAGGGTCGTAAAACCATTTGATTTAGTTTGAAAACAACTGTCACATCTGTCATAGGGTCGTAAAACTATTTGATTTAGTTTGAAAACAACTTTCACATCTGTCATAGGGTCATAAAACTGTTTGATTTAGTTTGAAAACAACTTTCACATCTGTCATAGGGTCATAAAACCATTTGATGTAGTTTGAAAACAACTTTCACATCTGTCATAGGGTCATAAAACTGTTTGATTTAGTTTGATCATCAACTCGATACTTCTATTACTAGGTCATTCCATAGACTTACTATATTAATTCTAGACGGGCTCAGTAAGGAAGCCAATGCGTCGGCCAATGGTATCTCTCGCCATGCGCGATAAGACTCCTTACC
>JASKDV010100773.1:0-14700 GCA_032466395.1 Aegires albopunctatus | reverse complement strand
CCTAGAGCACTTCAGAGCAATTGGCCCCGGACATTGTTGAGTATTTGAAATATTTCTTTTTTTTTATTCCTGGATCATGAAAAGGATACGACATAGACTCATAGTGAATGAATGTAAATATCACAGTTTGTTTGTTTTTTCCTTTAAAAAAAAAAAAATTACTTATTTGATTATATGCACAGACCCTGTTCACCGTCTGCGAACGCGTTGGTGGCTCTTTTCAGTATAGATGTTAATCCTCGCCATTGTTTCTATCCTGCGCGATCAAGGTGAACCTATCTAAATATTTTGATTAACCAAGTCCCCCCCCCCCCCAGTTGTATATATTAGAGTAGCAGATAAACATGGAGCAAGAGCAGACATGTTGATTAAATGTTTAATGTTTGTTGGTTATTGATTATTCGGAAAGTTCTGGATTTATGTGTGACGCTGTATGTCGTATGGTGTGTCGTATGTATGTATGAAGGAACTAGGCCTATATGCAATTTAAGCAAAAGTATGCCGCTCATATCTAAGATAATTAAACCACTATGCCACAAGACTTGACAAAACTTGCAGACTAAAATATTAACGTTTCGTTTTGCTCTATTTGTCATTTTTATTTTGATGTCTTTGACACCGGTACACACTAGACAGTATCACTATTCTATTCTGTGGATTTGTTTAATTTACCCCTTTAGTATCACATCTGAACTAAATGCACTCAGTAATATTGTATATATAAATACATTAGAGAGAGAGAGGGAGAGAGAGAGAGAGAGAGAGATGTTGCCTGTTTGTATGTTATAAAATTTATAAATTAAAAATAGAATTATACAATCATTTCAGTTATTGAAAACGCTGAAGACCGCGTACCAATAACGAGATAATCTGCATACCAAGTCATATTATGACATGCTGCAGATCAAACGACTAAAAGAAAACCAATCACTTCATCACACATGTACTGTAACAACAGTACGGTATCCATAACGAAGAGCACGAAGAGAAAAGAGAGGCATGATATCTTGAGTTAACGTCCAATAGTGTCATTAATTTTAATCCAACCCACTGGCCCCACGGAAACCTGCCGTGTTTTACCCATATATACTATACTAATGGGTAGATCTAGATCTACAATATTCTTGCCATTGCTATAAATACTTTTCAAATTCTCTTCATTTTAGATATTTTAGTACGATTTGATCAAGAAAATTTGCAATTAGATGCAATTTCTGCTATTATTATTAAGTGCTATATTACTACGCTTAATATGCATATTATGTTTATGCTTAAAATTTGAATTGTCGTGGTAGAACACATTACAAGAAGGGGAAGAAAAGAAAAGGAAAGATGGACCTCATGTGAATGAAAAGAATCATTTAATCCCGTTCAACAAATGCGAGATAAAAAGTCTAGGGCCTATAGAATCCCCATAAGAACGTGGCTCGTTGATCTACCCCCCTCCCTAAGGAATCGCAAGCTTTTGGGATCCACAAACAGAAAAAACATTAACAAAACCGACGGATCATAAGATGAGCAAGCCATTTTGTTATAAACAAACACGACAAAGAATGCCACAAAAATGTGTGAAGATGATTAGACAGCTCTACGCAAAAGGAGAGTCAAACTAAAATCAACCCACTTTTTCTAAATTCTAAATCAAAGGACAATCTAGTATCTACCACGTCTCTTGAGTATCGGTTCTTGAAAGAAAACTCATGGAAACCTAGATCCAACAATTACAAATGACGATCGTAGACCCCCCCCCCCCCCTTTTTCAATCGAAATAAGAAAACTAAAAAACACAGAGATATCCTTCCCCATGAGAGAACTTGAACCATAAAAAAACTTCAGTGAGAGCGAAAAAAATACAAAACGGATTATCGTGACCTTGGGCTTAAAAAGATAATTATGAAGTATCGATAAATAAATGAATTGTTTGTAAAAGTAAAAAGAATCCAGTTTTGATAAAAATCGCTAGAATAGAAAAGTGGAGATTTGAAAAATCTATGCACAGTGTCAATGATGATTCCCCCAGGGATCTGATGATATCTGAATCTCTGATATCACTTGCCCAAGGATCTTTACCTCTTTCACTTCCACACAATCTGTCCTTCTTAGGGACCCCAAAGGTGAATGGCCAATAGGTTCAACTCTGGACTAATTTGTCCATTAATCTTGATTAAGTACATGGATCCTGGAAATATTCTATTGCAATTTAAAAGTACTGAGTTTTTAATTCTTTTACTGGACTGAAGTCTTTAAGAATAATTTAGATAGTATTTGATTACCTACTACCACTAAGGTAACACAAAAAGAACAAAAACCAAAACCAAAACAAAACAAAAAAACTGTAAATGCACTGAAGATGAAGAAAGCCATATTGTACTGGTGTACTGCATGTCGTAATGTTTTACTCAAAACCTAATGACTTTAATGCAATAGACAATGATGCATTAATGATATTCTATCCTATCCTGCTGTTGTCTTATTTATATAATTTTCATCAAATTTCACTGACAATAGTTAGACCATTAGCATTATAAGCAGAATCAACTATAGCTACCATTTTCAGGCAACAGAAATACATGTACCATCTGCTTTTAATCAGGATGCCAAACCCATAAAATTCTACATCTATTTCTAGGCATGTTAATGTTAAAGGAGAGTCGTTGAATATTCCCCCTTCTGGATTGGTAGACTACCTGAACTTTGAAACGGCTGCAGAATTTCATTGCGACCGGGTGTTGGGGACGTCAGTGGCCTAGTGGTTAAAACAGTACAAACACGAGAAACTCAAAGGAGCTCAACTCACCGACACCGATCGGCTGGGTGACTTGGTGGTATCATATCCTGCTAGACACAAATTTTCTCAGTAACCACTGGTCAATGGCAGCGTGTCTCTAGGTAGGACACTTTGTCCATCTACCTCACTCAACTCAGGTGTTAATGAGTACCTGGCCATTCAAACAGCATTGTTCGTGTCCAAAAATTGGAATTGTGCCTAACAGGCTGCCAGTCTTGTCCTATATGTTCTGTGTTGTTGGTCAGGGGAGTATAATAGTAATTGTAAAGCGCCTTGAGCACGGCTATGCTGTGGATATATATGCACTTACTATATAAGAATAACATTAACTTTTTGTTGATAATGAAACAAGCGGTTTTGGAACCTTATGGCCCATCTTTCATGCCCAAATCTCAAAATAGCAACAAAAAAAAAGGGAGGGGGATTTATCATGGCCAATGGACTCATGTATACATTCCCGCAAGTAATGCTGAAAATTGACTGCTCTGGATGTGTGCTTGCCATGGAGATAAGAAGGTGTTTGAGTGAAATATACATCATGGGGCTAATGATACGAATCTGTCACAAATTATACTACTGGTTATCTCTAACACAAACCTCAAGCTTTGCAATTGCAACCAGCAGACATTTACATCTTCATGCCTCACCTCTCCATGCCAGCATAAGGATAGAGTAAAATGAGAAGTAAGTTTTTGCCACTTTGCCCCAGTTTTGCATTTACAGGTATTCTTCATTTCTCTGGCAGCCTACTGTTCTCTTTCCCCAAGGGTTAATAATATACATTGCAGTCCGCTTAAAATATACTTTTCTCTGCCACAGTGGTCTTCCTTATCCACCCCCATGCGCCAATTGCTACCCCCATCAGATGCACGCATACGAGCTGTTTCACACTGATTCTCCATTGCTGCCCGCATCACGATTGGACGGGAAGAGAGGGACACGGGTTGCGAGCGAAGCATCTGCGTTACGCTCATTTATCTTTTCATTTTTCCTTCTTCACTCTACCCTGCAACGATTGACAGTTTGAATCTCAAGTCAGTTTCAGTACATCTAAATCTACGCTCTAGGTCTATCGCAAAGCAAGCCTATCACAGAAATAATGAGTCACAAGAAGACAACTTTGAGCCTGGAAACCAAAATGCAGCTTCTCAAGGATGTGGATGGAAAGTCTACTAAAACAGACTGAAATTGCCGTAAAATACGGGTTTTCAAAAAGCACTGTGTTAGTGCTTATCAAGAATCGACGGGCAATTGAAGAAGCAGGCTCTTCATTAGGGTATCAGCCTGACAGAAAAAGAATGAGGACTAGCAAGGAGGAAAAAGTAGACAAGATTCTCTATTCGTGGTTCATGCATACTAAACTTTTACCCATACCTCATTATCAATTAAAAGGTTGTTTCCCTTGAAAATGGATAAGATAAACCTTGCTTAAAATAAACTGTTCTTCTGGTCCCAAGGAGTTTATCTTAAGCGGACTTCACTGTACAGACTCTCTTAATTTGGATACTACAAGGTGATTCTGATAGTTTAGAGAGATATTGATCAACTAATTTGTCACTTATAGTTTTCATCGAAATATTTTGCTTTTGTAAGCAGTACTCATTGGACACTTCAGATTTTCGCAACCCAATATCAAGAATAAAACATTCAAATTGAGGAAAGACTGGAATATGAAATACAATTTCTTGCACCACAAAGCATGGTTAGACTTTATTTTTAAAAAAGTACTTGTATGTTCATATAAGCTGAATATGAAACCACACATGTCAGAAGACCTTGGGAGCCTCAACTTTAGGTAAATATGACAAAGATGTATTAAATCCTTTTCAAAACACTGTGCACAAGAATAAATTCTTGGATATGTTAAAAAGCATAAAACTTTTATAATAATTAGGCAGCCTCAAGTCAACCTAGTTTGGCGCATTAAAGACAAAATACGGTGTATCTCTTTTTTCAATTTTTCTTTTATTTTCATTTGTTTCCTTCACATTACAGTTCAACAGTGTTTGCTATAACAGACTGAAGTGACATCACAGTAAATGCAATTTCTGATTTACATCAAATTTTAAAGCAATCCCTGCTTTTCAAATTCAAATCACAACCACTTATACAACACATCAGATCATAGTGATAATTCAAAGAAACAATGTACAGTACAGCCTGCTTATGACATTGTCGGGACTACAGATATAATTTTGTTATATTTGAAAGTCGGTGTATCCGATTAATAGTTAAAATGGACAAAAAATATTGGGAGGTCACTCAAAAAGACTAAAAGGCAAAGCCATGCGTCACCCTCAATTGTTAAGTGATATTGGATCTAAAAAGAGATGTTTCTAGAAGTTGTGAGCATTCTTCTTGGCTGTGATAGTCATAACGCGTTGAATTTTAATGGTCAGCAAGCAAGAGTTTTCATAGGACTGCTATTTTTGGCTTAATGTTGCTGACTTTGACCAAGTCAAGATGTAGATGTAAGCAAGATTGTCAAATTTCATGTTGCTTTATGGGATATCTCATTACTAATGATATATAAGAAAATACAACAACAACAGGACTTCGATGCAATGTAGTTATAAGCAGGATGTCAATATATCCGATGGCGATATAAGTGGGCTGCATTGTCAATGTATCAGCAGTGTAGACACAAATGAATCATGTATTATAAAGAATAAAAAAAAAAAGAAGTTATAGCTGATTTGAAAATATACTCTTGGGGGGGATGTGTCACCTTTGCAATAAAGATTGAACCATGGGCTCCAGCACATTTCTGTCTAGATGACGGCCTGTTGAGATTTATAAAAGATTATTAAATGTTCAATTACTCCGATTCAGTAGGATAAAATTATTTCTTGGTCAATATCATATTGCTATAAAGCTTAAATAAACCAAATGAAAACATAAAAAGCATTGTTGAGGACACAATAAAATAAAATTGATCAATATCATATTCAGTCAAAATACACTTTTCTTAAAATACCATTTCATATGATGTATGAGATATTATTTCCTAATTGGTCACAGACAATTTACCACGCTCATATTGTATATGATACATGATATAATTTTTTTTAAAAAGTTCAGCCAACAGGGAATAGCTTTGAAAAAGATAACATACATTTTATTTTTAAACACAGCTCTGGGTTCACTCTATCTTGGAATTCATACTTTACCACAGTTGACTGTCAGTATGGTGATTGCGCTATGTAAGGACATATTATTATTATATTGACCATGTATTGGGTGAAAGATGATACATGATAGTATTTTTTAGGGGGTGCGCTAGACACGCTACAATCCCTTACTACTCATGATTATATTGAGAGTCAAATTATGTCAGAAAATTTAAATCAAGACTTTCATGAAGTTCATTTGGACATTACAATCCAAACTTATCTTAAGGTAGAGGGGAAAGGAAAAAAATTACCCTATCACTATTGGTCAATCAACATAATATGCACAAATGTATCACCCTCATTAAGGATGATTTAGGAAGAGTGAAAGTTAATTCACGAAGATTAAAATATTTACATAATCATTTGCTCTGGACTAAACAAGAATAAAAATTTGGTCGATTTACCAATAAATACGATGATATTCCTTCTTGATTCATTGCATTCCCATGAGGTTGTAAAATGAGAATCATATAGTTCATGAACTGCTTGAATAACAAGTCTCTGATCACAGTCTTTCACAGATATCACACCCTGAAACAAAAAATAGGCTTTGAGTTTAGTATAAAATATAATGAAAGAATCAGCAAATCAGATTTGTCCTTCAACTTGAATCAAATGTTCCCATTATTCTTTTTCACCATTTTGCCTTCATAAAATTTTTTGTGGACCATCATTTTGGTATTCTGATACTTTTGTTTGCATGAAAAACCAACCAACTAAAAAAGCTAAAAAAAAAAATGCATGATCCTTAAAGGGTTTATGAAAATGTTCTTACCTTGAGCCTCAAAACATCTATCACATTCCCCTTAGTATTAGTAACATTCTTTTCCCAAAGAAGTTCTTGTAAGAAGAAGTCTAGGTCACTTTTATTCATGCTGCCTTCCGTCTCAATGGTTATAGTACCAACATTCTTTATTAACGAGAGGCAAAATGTTGCATCATGTTAAAAACATAATAAATTTCATAAAACTATCAAAGTGTAAATCCTATCCAAACTGGATAATTTTTCACACACACATGACAATTGCTCAAGCAATATGGATGATTGATTATAGAAATATAAAATTACTTTAAGAAATCATCAATTGAGAAAGCTCACAATCTAATGTAAACTTGGATATCTAACATTGATATAAAAACTTGTAATTGAATTTATTATACGGAACAATAGCTTAAATCCATCTTTAATCTATCAAACTGTCAATTCGGTTATTGCATCAGAATATCAATTGGAATATCAATAATAGGGCTGCAATTTATTTGACAACTCAGCTTACCTGATCTATATGATGTTTGTCTTGTACAGAATATCCCCGTTGAAGAAACACATCTTCAAGACTGAGAAAAGAATGATAGATTGAAGTTTCTGTTATCATTGCGTTATGTGCCGAATATGGTAATCTTTTGGACAAGAGGACTAACCCCATATTTGCTATTTGCGGACTTGTGCTCAAAAGGGACATATCTATGTAAACAATGTGAATCACAGAATAAATAACATTTAGTGTTAATAAGGATGGCGCTTCTCAACATTTGATTTTGCATTTAAAAAGATGAGCATAGGAGAAAACAAAAATCCTATTATAAATGACTAAAACAGAATCCACCCAGCAATGAAAACATAACAGATAACAAAACGAAGCACAAACTACCTCTTATATCCTGCCCCTATCTTCCAAAAAGAAACTCCAAAACTCAACCTCCCAAAAACTAACTACATCTTATCTTATCTTATCAAGGTTAAGGGCGATATAGGAATAAAATGCCTTTAAATGCCCTGTAAATACATCAATTGATCTAATAATCATACATATAGCTACTAAGTTCTGCATCAAAAGAATTTTTAAAACAGTTGAGAGAGCTTGAGGTACTTTAGTTTTCAAAGGGAAGAAAAAAAAAAAAGAGAGAAAAAGATAAGACAAATAAATAAATGCTTTGGCTTCACTTCAATAATTAATAATCGGGATTAAACGTAACAATGACAAAATAAGGAATTATATGAACTAGACAAAGGTCATTGTCTACAATCTGACTTACTTTTCATTGTTGTCCCCAGATAAAGCATAAGCATTAATGTCAAGAATTTCTCCAAGATCAATCCTGTCGATGACAAAGAAATGAGAAATTTTTTGTTGCTGTTACATCTTTTAGAGATTATTGAAATTTCAGTTAATTATGACAGAAATTTGGTATTATTAAATACTTGAATGTGGCTAGATGTAAAATACAATTTATTGTCATCATTACCATTTTTCCATTGATGTATTAGAAACATTTACTTTACTTTAAGACACCATGTTGCCACCTTTAAAACCATCCCTTCTTACATACCTACTATAACTATTAATCAAGTTCAATTCAAGTCAATCCATTAACAATTATACATTAAATTCCAAACATATTATAACTATTCAATAATATATATAGTATTATCAGGAATAATGGATGAGAGCAGTTTTAAAGAAAGAAAGAGAATATATACCTAAATAGGCTACCCTATTTATGTAAAATAAATAATTAAATTCTCTAATGATTAAATCCCCCCCTTTTTTTTACTTGGCTTGCTGAGTCTGAATCACTTTGGCAAAATCATTTACTGACCTGTGCAGGAGAGAAGGAAAGTTATTAGTCATTGTAAAATCTTATTGATCAAATCATATGGGGGACTTTTTTGCTTTTATTTTGATGAAACATAATAAAGTGTCAACCTCATTGCTATAATGCATCACTTTAAAACTCAATAGTTATTTACTTTATCTCATTAAATCATGGATTGAACACAAGTAAAGGATGAAGGACATAAAATTGAAACCATTCTTACAAAATGTCTTTTTTCAGTTCATCGACCTCTGGCCTTTCGACCAAGTCTGTTTTGTTGATGATAATGACATCCCCTAAAGCTATTTGCCTGCAAATCAAATATCAAAATAAAAGTGTTATATTAGATCTATCATCCTGCTTTATTTATTTGGTTATCAAACCTAGTCAATCATGATTGGTTATCTCAGAGTTTTAAATAACAATAATAATGATAGTAATAATAATGTAATGATAATAAAAACAATGTTTATAGTTCCAAATAGTTCACATACAATGTTTTCAGTAACATTACTAGCACACTGAAGATTCTGACATTGAGGATGACTAGGCTTATTATGAGCAGCAAAATACAGTACAAAAGAAACAATAATAATTGAGCTAATGTTTTACTGAAAAATTATGTCTTGCAGCACTTTTTAAAATCACATAAACTTACAAGAAGTTTTATTTTCTAAGGACAAGGAAATCAATAGATGAGAGGCATAACCTTTATAGGACATGCTAATAAAATTAGAAATGTAATTCCATTCCCTTGCAAGAACAGCCTATGAAGATCATAATACTCACTTTGCACTTCTACAAGTTCATTCACATAAAGAAGTGATAAATCATTAAAACATTTAAAAGCGGAACATAGAATCTTAAAATCTCTTCTGTATTTCACAGGGAGCCAGAGGAGATCAGCTTAACTAGATGTAATGTTTTCTGTAGATTTTGTTCAAATGACCAAGCAAGCTGCTTTATTTAAGATTTTTATGTTAATTATCAATTACAGAATGAGGGCAGATGGCAAGAAGTGCATTACAAAAATCTGCAAAATATGAAACATGAAATTTGTTGATTTCAGTGTCTAACATAAGTCGTAATCGGAAGATTGACATAAAATAAAAATTGTAGTTTAGTGATATGGAAATGCATGATATGCTCAGTAGTAAAGTAAACTCTTAAGATATTGTCCTCTGTTATATCCATATTACAATCTGACAACGTTATTAATTGGGTCGAGTTGTTTTATAAAATCACATGTTAAATGTATTTTTATGAAAATATCTTCTCATGCTGGGAAAATATGTAATGCTTGTGTAATGTACAAAACTTCTTTCTTGAAAATTGATGTCTAGCTCTTTCGTCCAGTTGCTTCTTAACTTGCAAATGATTTGCTTTTCTCGAATGGCTTAAGATTATCCTCCCTTTATCTACTTTATCAAGAAAGAGTTATCTGTAATTCATTATATTAAGGTAATTTTATTTTTTTTGGTGCCCGCCACCATATTTGCGATTCAAATACCCGTACTTAAGAACCAAATTTCTTTATTTCATCATAAAAAACAGAAATTGCATTTAATACAGCTGAATATGTATCATGTAAAAAAAATTAATGAATTAATAAGCTTCCACTTAAGATTTAAAGGAAAAACAACTTATACCACTGTGATATGATAGAATCTTAGAAATAATACGGTAGTACATGGCTACAGCGGGACTTTTGGGTCTAGAAGAAAAATCCCGCTGTAAGCGAGTTCAGCTATAGGCATGCAAAGGGGAATTACCGGAAATAATTCTAAAACCACATGATTTTTTACTTCGTTTCATTGTTTATTTTGTTCTTTTTTGGGTTTTGTTTGTTTTGTTGTTGTTGTTTTTGTGTGTTTTTTTTTCTCTAAAGATTTTTGAAATTGGAATTTTAGAATTCTAAGTAAGGAATGACTGTAAAATGTGCACCTTCCTCTCCCACATCGTCTCATGGGTTTGGGGGAATCACATCTGGTGGTTGTCTTTCTGAATGGGCTTGAAGAAAGCCTTGACACGTAGGCCTATCGTACCGGCACTGTAGAACTGATGAAGTGGAGGCGTGCGCATCAATGACTCAAGGAATCGGGAACCGGAATCACACACTACACGTCTACACGCTCTCCTCTTTTCACTTTTTTTTTTTTGGCTAGACTAGGCCTATGACTCATCACTTTTGGAGTGGCAGTGCAGTCCGCTTAAGATAAACTCCTTGGGACCAGAAAAAAGTTTTTGGGACCAGAAAAAAAGTTTATCTTAAGCAAGGTTTATCTTATCCATTTTCAAGGAAAATAAACTTTCAATTGACATTGAGAGACACAGTTCCTTTCGAAACCCCGTATTTCAAGGCAATTTCATTCTGCTTCATTGACTTGACATCCACATCCTTGAAAAGCTGCATTTGTTTTGTTTCCAGGCTCAAGGTTGTCTTCTTGTGACTCATTTTTTCTCTGTTTTAGTTTTATAGGCTCGTTTTGCAATAGACTAGCGTAGATCTAGCTAGATGTACTAAAACTGATATTAAAACTGTCAATCGTCGTAGAGTGAAGAATGAAAAGTAAATGTAACACAGTAGGCCTACTGTACACATATAGACTGAGCATGAGGGCGTATCCTTGACACGATTGAGCTAAGCTAGACAAAGAAAGAGAGAGAGGGGCACAGATCAATGCGATACTCTAGTACTAGTTGGCACAGATGCTTCATGCATGTGCAACCCGTGCCCCTCTCTCCCGGTCCAATCGTGGTGTGGACAGCAAAGGTGACTCAGTGTGATACGGTCCCGCGTTCGTACAACTGATAAGGATCAAGGTTGATGAGTATGGGTGACAAAAAATATTACTGTGGCAGAGAAAAGTTTATTATAAGCAGATCAAGATTGATTTAAGTTTATCTTAACCGGACTTTGATTAGTTGGCTTGTATAAGGAAAAATTTGGGACCGGACGAAATGTTTATTTTAAACGAAAATTTATCTTAAGCGGGATGTGGACTGCACTGCACTGTAACTATAACATGTCACTCCGCACCAGCACTCTCTCTCTCTGCTGTCTGCTTCACCTCACTCACCAATGGACTGGCCAATCACAAAGCCACACCGAAGTACCGTAAATTAGGCCCAAAGCTTGCTCAATCACTCCCGCTGTATCCGAGTTAGGGCTTTTCCTTTCCCCGCTGTATCAGAGCTCAGGTAATAGAGTTTAAATAGTAAAAAAAAGGGGACTCTGGTAAAGTCCCGCTGTAGCGATGTTCCCGCTGTAACGGGTGCCGCTATAGCCGTGTATTACTGTATATAAAATATTGAGAAACCATGTGTGCGTATGTGCGTGCAAATATGTGTGTGCTTGAATGTATTTGAGAATGGATTTAAAAGTAGT
The DNA here is from genome assembly GCA_032466395.1 of Aegires albopunctatus. NCBI lineage: Eukaryota > Metazoa > Mollusca > Gastropoda > Nudibranchia > Aegiretidae > Aegires > Aegires albopunctatus. Next base: position 2,753 of record JASKDV010100773.1, on the reverse strand, counting down.
GAAGCATCTACAACGATAAATTGTGCTAGTATAGTAAATGTGTATAAAAATCATGTACCAGATTTCCTATTACTTTGTCTTTAGATATGGGTAACCTTGTATAGGTGAGCTCATAAGTCTTCATGCGTTAATGAAAACTACAGTATTGAAGTTGTATGGTATAGAACAATATTTATGTATATGTAAATAGATTTTTTTGTCTTTGCTTTCAGTTAGGCAAAATAAGCTTTTTTATCAATTTATACCAAGTTTCAATTTGATTTTTATAATTCCAATTACAAGCAAACTTTTTATACTTTATAACAAAACATCTTTTATTTTTTTGTATGATTATTGAAGAGGAAAAAAAGGAAGTTTGTATAACTGTTAATTTATAAAATCGGCTGAGTGAAACTCAAGATATCGATAATAAAAGCTAATAAAAAATAGTGAAATTTGCAATAATTTCTGTTTTTCATTGAAATCAAACATCTGTGTGCATTTGAGTGGAACGAAATCCCATTTAGGAGAAGGACAGTTGCTGGGTTGTCACAAGGCCATAAATAACCGTAATATGATATAGTCCCAACGGCTACCTGAGCAAAAACATAACATCTCACTAGGAAACAGCCATGATAAGATCCTGAGATGGGGTTGTTAACCCAAGCCCAACGCCTATGTTTATAGGGCCAGTGACTCTTTTCGGGAGTCCAGTCCTGATCTACACTTTTAGGTCGCCTCTTACTCCATGCGGTGTACTCTACTCCCTCTGATGAGATCCCACCCCTGCACTGGGAAGATAATTACACGAAGGAACTTAATTTAATTATCTGGTTCAAATATAATATTTGTATAGATTCGCAATTCTACTTGTGAAATTCAATTGGACCATGACCCCTCTTTTGTACTTTTCTTATTAATTAAATGTCTTTCAATTTGTTACATGCTTCTACCAATCACACTAATCAGGTATACATCGTTTGAAGCAACATCAACCAAAAATTAAGACAACAATGGGTACTAAGCGATTTGATGCTATAAGTCCTGTTGCTGCAGAGATCAGTGAGGAATCATCTCTTATATGTTTTGATGAGTTTCAGGTAAGACTATTCATTTTTCATTCTTCTATCATTTTCTCACTTTTATTGTTTTATCAGATACTCAAAAAGGCCAGGACGAATTTATTAAAATGAGAAAGTGTTTACTATTTGCATATAATATGCATTGATTAGGTTGGTTGTTTGAATGATCATTCTATAGTTGCAAGTAAGTTTGATTGAATTAGGCCAATTCAAATATTATGGATCTTTCTGTTTCTGGAAGTTCTAGAAAGTGAGTTAGGCTGTAATCAGAATCAGAATCAGAACAATTATTGATCTTATTTTGACAAGAAATGTTTCATGAACATATCGATTTAAGAAAATATATAATAAAACATAAAAGTTTTTAAAAAAAGCTTAGACAAACCTCAGACTCACTCATTGTTCGACTTGTTCAAACATACATCAACATTTTATGCTGTACAATATTACAATTCTTAGTATACTCAGTAACCTTTTGTATTAATATGTGATGGAGAAAAATAAAATATTAGAATACTTGTGTAGAAATATCAATAATATGTCATAAAAATGTCATGCAGTGGACAAACATTCAATAATATTGTTGGCAATAGAAACAAAGAATATAATTGTTAATATGTATTAAAATTATTCTTTGAATCTATGGATGTATAGACCAAGGTGCATGCGCAGTGCATGAATTACAAGCAGGACAGTTGATAAGAGTCCAAACATAATTCTAATCGTAATTAATTCTGAATTTTTAAAAAACAATAAAGCCTGAAATGAAAAATCTTCTGGGCCATGCACTAAAGAATGTTATTGTATATACCAAATTTGGCGTCTCAAAGTGCTGTAAATTTTTTTGTAAGTTTCTTATTTGAATTATTTTAGTATTATTATTATTATTGTTGTTGTTATTCATTGCACAAACAAATTCCAATCTTCTCTATCTTGTGCCATCTTTTCAAGTTTTTCCATGTGAGCGCCATCTCTCTGATCTCTCTGTCAATGATCTTTTCCATGTCTCCCATAGCCTTCTTCTGCCTCGTGCTCCTTCTTGATTCCGTTTTAATGACTGTCTGGTGATGTTGTTACTTTGCTTCCTCCGCGTATGTCCTACCCATCACCACCTTCTAAGCCCAATTTCCTCTTCTATTGGTTTTTGTCCTATTCTTTTCAGAAGGTCCTCATTTCTTACCTTACCTTCCCATTTGACTTTCAAGATTCTTCTCAGGCTCCTGTTGACGAAGGTTTGGACATTTTTCAGTACCATTAGATTTTATTGTAGTCTTCCATGCTTCACCGCTATAAAGAAGACCTGACTTAACATTTGAGTTAAAAAGTTGAGTTGTTGTTGTTATTATTATTATTATTATTATTATTATTAATATTATTATTATTATTATTACTGGAAAGTGCCTGAATGACGGATGTACTGGAAGATACCGAGGCAATTGCGTAGTGCAAATATTTCACGCAGGACAGTTTATTGCATTCTGAACATTATTCTTATTTGTCAGAACTGAACATGATTATCTTAACAACAACTAAGCCTTAAATCAAAAATCCAACTGGCCATGCACTGAAGAATGTTATTTTATGTATATACTAGCAGAGAGAATGGTTAATACCTGATTATATTGGTGGCTTGAACACACCAACTCCCTCAATGTCAGCCAAGCTGGATTCCGCAAAAATATGAGATAGATC
>JASKDV010100662.1:0-14703 GCA_032466395.1 Aegires albopunctatus | reverse complement strand
TTAGCCTTTAGGAGGAACATTTTCCCCATTTTACGATTGCCTGAAATCAGGCAATTGCCTGAAAACATCCAGGTCTACATGAGGAAAAAACCCTCATTGAAAATCAACAACATTGGTAACATTGAAGTGAAGTCGCCTTACCTTCATTCAGTAGCTGTATCAAGCCTAGTCAATGGAGACGAAGTGATTGAACAGACTGTGTCAGTGTGTGGTCAGTAAAATAGATCAAATTTCAAATCTCTATTGCCTGAAGATTTAGTTTCAATCTGAACTTAATTAATTCTTCGTTGAGACAATGTTATCTCGTATGATAAAATCATATCCATGTACATTTATTGGGGGGAAAAAAGGGGGTGGGGGGTGGAGAGGAGGAGGAGATAATTCTACGCTGATTTTGTCGTCTTGTCAGCCATGCTTTTTCTTGAAACTTTTTGCTTGTATTATTCATCAAGGCGTGGGGTGGATATTTATAAAGATTAATTAATTCTTAAACAAACAAAACATTTCCCAATATTTTTCACAATTAAAATTGCTGCCTCTTCTTTGAATTCATATATATGTTTGCGTTAATCTTTATTGTGCAATATCAATGGATGTGTCTATTTTGTCGATATTGGAAATGTAGGTCTTTTCATATTACATATGTAAATAATTCATCTGAATGAATCGATGCCTGGATGACATCCCAATCAAAGTGTACCATCGCGTTTTCAATAGATCTAGATTTCTGTCTCTACCTGATGTTAAGATTTAGTCTGGCCCTGAGGAAAGTTGCATTTAAAAATCCCAAAAATTGCAATACAAAAGGGATGAAATTATTCCAAGGAAGAGCAGAAATTGGAAATTTTCTTGCTTTCTTGGTATTAAAATTGCAAAAGAATTGCTAGCAATGAGCAATGACAAAAACTGCATACACTGTGATACAGTGGTAAAATACACTTATTCTGAGACTGAAAAATATTTCTAACCGATAATATAACCGAGGTTTCAGTATAACCTGAGGGCTGATTCTGGTTGAGGGTGCGGTGGTAAGGGTCTCGGCGGGAGAGTTAGAGTGAGGGCGACTATCGGGGAAGTTAGCAATATATTTTGTTAGCGGGTTTAAATTTGGCACCTGGTCGCACGACTATTGAGAGCGCCATTGACTTGACTTATGTGCTCTTCGCATCCTTATCATGCAGGATGCAAGCAGGAAGTCTCAGCAATTTCTAAGCTCCCTTCCGTTAGGAGATTCCAGATTATCAGTGACAGTATAGGCTTGTATTGAGAAAACTCTTTGTTAGTTACAATTGGTAGTCTTTTGTTATTGCCCTCCCTCTGAATCCGAATCAGTTGAAATACAATTCCATAGCTTTGTTGGCTGTGATATCATTTCTTTGTAGTTTTTTTTTAGCAGTAATAACCAAAAGGCATCGACAGCTAGCTTAATATTACTATGAAGGTGGAAGGGCCAGCGCAAAGGATCTTCAATATAACTTATAAGGCGCATAAAAAGTTCCCCTTCATTGTAGCACAATTTGTACACTTCAGACTGCGAAGTCCAAGCCATAATTCCATGATAATATTAAGATGCATGCACAATACAGTGAAACTAGTTTAATTCGAATCCCTTGACTTCGAATTACGATTTCAATCCAAACCGTTAGACTTCGATCGATATTACTAGGCCAAGGTCACCTGGATGGCAAAATATTGACCGCTTAGTTGTAAGACGCTCAAGTCTAGGTGCTTTACTATGTTATTATTAATATCAATTAAATGACATGGTGTAGTGATAGACATTTGGGATGGTGTACGATGTCCGAATCGCGGTTGGACGCGACGTTGAGTACTTGTGAAAGATATGCATTTCCCCATTGTACCCAGGTGTAAAATAGGTAGGCCTACCTGGATATAGGTAGAGGAAGATCTTGTCAGTATGCTAGAGTGAAACGCCTTTCACCGGGCCTCACCTCTGTATGCTATGGGAGGGGGTGAAAATGATTTTGGATGGCACTGGACTGCCAGGGAAACTAAATCGCAGTGAGCACATTAAGCGGAAACGCGCTATATAAAACACTCATTAGTCAGTCGTTTAATACAATGACAAGTGTCACAATTAGGGATGGAGTACAGTTGTTGGATGGCTGAGACGCTCTTAAGACGGTAGAAATTCAATTATGACATCGATTTATCCAAAAACAGGCTAGTAATTATAGTTCGAATTAACGGAATGCAGTTTTTATTTTTAAACAAAGCCAAAGAAGAACAACAACAAAAACATTGACTTCGAATGATCTGGGAATTCGAATTAACTGAGGACGAATCATGTGGAATTCACTAAATATACATTGTAATGAACAAAGAACAATTTTCATTTTTTGAATAATTAGGTCAAAAGAAAAAAGCCACAAAGTGTAATAAAAATAAAAATACTTAAGAGTTTATGATTTTTCTTGTGATCTATCGTTTTATTTCGATTTCATCAATAATTGCAACAAAGTCATAATAAGAAATACAATACAAGTAAGTGCATATAAAACATCAAGATTGTGGCAATTATGACAATGACAAGATATAATTTTGCGTAAAATGATAATGGCTCAATCAGGGTTATCTCACATCTCATGCGCCCATGAAAAAAAGTAAGATGATGGAGACGTAATAGGTTTTAAAAGAGAAAAAGCTGCCAATAGAAGAAAAAAAAAGATGAACCTTAAATACATTGTAATAAGTAAAACAAATTGTATACAATAATAATAATAATAATGATAAAATGGGCCCGGGTAAATGCCTCTCCGTATCATCTTTTTTTTTTTTCAGCATCCCATAAGTTTTCATGTCTGTTGTGTCTATACCATCTGAAAGTGTATTTATTGGTCTACTTTTTGGGTATTTAAATCATGTCTGTAACTTGTTTTGTTCCAAAGTTATGTTTAATTTTGTGAAATGCGTTGGTAAATAAGAGTTATGCCCCTTACGTCAGGCTTCTAAGGGTTGACATTTTTAGCAGGGCCAGCCCTACTTTAAGGGTTAAGAGGCTCCTAGTCCTGAAACAATTGCTAGTGAAAATGAATTGCATGGAAAACAGAAAAATGCCAGACTGACCCACATTACTGCATTCTTGTCACCCAAACCTCAAAAGTTTATGCATTGTTTTTGGACAATGCTGTACCAATTTTTCTGGAAGCAAACCTGTTACTACAAAGGGAAGATTCAGAATTTTTTTACAACGATAACTCTGAATTGGTTTGTTTGAATTTCAAACTGTAATGAAAGAATCTTTAATTTTGTACTGTGATGTACTAATTATGGATATTAAATGTCACAGGCAGTGGAGCGATATCTGAGAAAAGAATTGGGGAATTGCTTCAGTTATCAAGGTTGTTCTTGATTCTTTTATGAATCAAGTAACATTGAGTCAGAGGAAGAATTTGAACATTTGAAGGTTGCTATCTCCAACATGTGTTCAACAGCCTGTAATAAACTATTCTGAGGTCAACTGGTGGTCAACGCGGCATTTGCGGGCAGCATGTTGCACTAACACCTATATGTGCTTCGATTTCATGCTACAACTACAAATACTCTTGAGTTACCATTTGAAAATTTAAAAAAAACAATCAATGAAAAACTATCCCTGTCCAATGTTCTGTCTGCTCTGATTAATTTTAACGATGTTAAAATTACAGAGCAGCACAGAAAGCAAGTGCTGTCTTCAAATTGCCGCCTTATTGACCACCGGGACCCTGACCAAACGTCAAACAATATTACTAATTGTTTAACAAAATTTGGTGTCCCATGCAGGCCCATTTTTGCAACTCGCAAACACATGAACTTGTCTTTGTTTCAGGCGGATCTTGTTCCTGGTAGGTTAAAAAAAAATAATTATGGAACAAACATGTGCGTCTCTTCCGCTGCTCCCACGGATACAGACCTGTCTGTACCGTATTCATTGGGAACAGTGGAAGGGCGTTATTGTGTAAGGCAAAATCTTTATGCGACAAAGTTGCAAGTTTTCTTTCAATTCTAGGTGTTGAAGACAAAAAATGCAACAGTTGGAAGAACTTACTCAAAGTGGTCCTCATCAACCGATTCTGACTTGTTGAGCTCGGCTGTTGGTACTGTTGATCATAGTGTCATTCGACAGCATGAAGAATAAATTCACGTTGTCTGTACCGTATATATATATTCGTAAGGACACAAGAAAGGTAAGTTTAATTTTTGTTAATTCTAGATCTAGATATTCTAGACTTAGATCTAGAAAAATCTAGATATCTAATGGGGTTTTGCATGTAAATATTGTAAACTAAAATTTAAGATCTTGTACTGATCTAGAATCTAGCTATCTAGAATGATAATTGGTTTTTAACATTTTAAGTGACAATTGCAATTGTTGAATGTTGCCCATGACTTGTTTTTTTATAGCTATTCTATATTCATACTGTTGTCCTATTCTTTCCAGGTCCTTTCTTCTATCTTCCCAGAGAAGCGAATTTGAAGAAGTTGCTTCAATTTAAAAGTATAAGCAACAATAATTTAGCTATGGCCGTGGAAGAGGAGCGAGGTGTGCGTCCAACATTAAAGGATATTCAAAACATGAAACGGAGGTTTTGTCGTCGCTCTCCAGACAACGAAGAGGTTGACCAACTTCTTTTATGAATCAAGTGAACACTGATTCAGAGGAAGAATTTGAACATTGCTATCTCCAACATTGTTCCACAGCCTGTAATAAACTATTATGATCTTCATCACAAGTTAAGATAATTCATGGCTCTTTTTATGCAGATGAAAGATGAACTAACAGAGGAGGGATCTTTACTGCAGAAAGAGAATATGTTTTCAGTTTTACCTTCCTCTGTTGTGGAATATTTTCAATCGCACTGGTTTAGTAAGCCCCCAGCTTTGGGCGGCTCATCGGTTGGTGGACACTTCAATTGCATGTGACTACCACCAACCACTGTGAGTTAGTTATTTGAAATTTAACCCAGTCCATCATTATTGTTATTGTATTGTGTGTAATCGCACTTTGGTCTACAGTAGTTTGGGGAAAAGGTCTTAGTCGACTTGCAATGCAATTTGTAATCCTACACCTGAAGTCGAGGCCTCAGACAGGAAGTTTACCTCCTATCTGTCTTGAAAACGAAGATGAAGATTCAGATTCAGATGGACACGGTCGATAGGGTCGGACCTGACGATGAAATACTTGTAATACCAGGTACAAGAAAATACCACCGATTCGGCGCCTTGAAGTCCTATCTTACCAGATATATTAAGAAATTAAAAGGGATCAGCGGTCAAGCAGCAAAACCTGTCCAAACAGTTTTATTTGTGGGATGTAATGCAATTTGTAATCCCACACCTGAAGCCGAGGCCTCAGACAGGAAGTTTACCTCCTACCTGTCTTGAAAACGAAGATGAAGATTCAAATGAAATGGAAGGTGACCTTGAAGCTAACGATGTATCTGAGACAGCAACGGAAGTAGAAGGTCATGAAACTCCAGGTCAATCACAGACACAGCCAACAAACTTATCCAAAAGAGGAAAAAAAGAAGGCAGACATCAACAGCAGAAGATTCTTTTGAAAGATCAGTATCTGATGACAGTACAAAAAAAGTCTGTCGAGAAACCAGATAACCCTGATCTAGTATTTTTCAGAAGTATTCTCCCAGACATGGCTGAATTAAATGTCTCACAAAAAAGAAATGACATAGATCTAAACATTAAAAAAAACCAGTGACAGGGTACAAGATGTAAAAGCTATTGTAGTTTGTTATATAGCAGAGCATTGTCTTCCTTATTCAATTTCGTCTGATCTTCTGGATCTGTGCAAGAGAGTCGGCGACAAGCATGGCACGTAGTGTGGCCACATACACAATGACTCATGGTATTGTTGAATATATATGAAAACAGAATTAAGTGAAGGCTTGAAAGATATTTTTTCTCAATGTGGATGAAGCTACAGACAATGCAGGAGATAAGGTATTAAATGTCTTATGTCAGTATTTTGATGGAACCCAGGGGAGAAAGTTGATCTGCTCGACAACAGGATGGTGAGTTTAGCAACTTCTGAAACCATCCTAAATGCTGTGATATGGTTATGCAGGTCTTTAAATGTAAATCAGATTGTTTCTGCCACAATGGATAATTGCAACACCATGCAGGGTGCTAAGACTGGGTTTGAGCGGCACCTTAGAGAAGTGAACCCATTTCTTTTAGATATTAGCGGGGAGAGAGTCCATATATGCATAATAATACGGAACCAGCGTCAAACTGGAAATCCCTAGGGCATTAGCGCGCGCAGCGTATCGGCCCATCCGGTTCTAGGCTCAGTCAGTTTCAGTCCTTGTTTATGATTGAAATCAGACGAAAGCCGTGACCGATCACTTCGTTAAATTTAGACTCCAAAACTAAGAATCAGATATTCCTTATTTTATTTTTATGAGTGCAATAATCTTTTATTTCATAGAATTCTAATGTGCTGTAATTTTGAAAAGGGATAATGTTTTTTTCATTGAGTTCTGACCAGTGGTCTGCTTTTACCGATCTGGGGATACTGTTGTCAGAGAGAGTATCATCTTCATCTTAGATCTCACCACTCATGATCACCATGCTGTGAGAGAATTCTCAAACAGAACCCTTGAGGTCATGAGGAGGCGCCTAACAAGTAAGAAAATAACACTGTGGAGTGATGGGGCAGCTGCTCAATACAAGGTATGTGACCTAAATCATTAAAATGTGGTTTTATCATGTTCTATGAATTATCAAATGTAAGGTGTCTGTTCTAATGATTCTTATTAATTTAATTTCACAGGCACGAGGCAGCTTCCATGATCTGACCCTCTTGCCATAATCTCCCCAACGATGCTTCTATGGGTCAGACCATGGCAAACGGGAATCTGACGGGGAAACAGGTGTTATAAGTCAAGACACAAATTTGGCTGTGCTAAAGGCATGGTGGAATACATGTCTCAACATTATGGCACAGAGCGAAGGTTAGTTATGCATATATAATATATGCTGATTGGTGTATTGGTATTTCACAAGATATTATCCCTTAATCATTTAGAGTTTTAACTTTTGACTTTTTTCTCTTTCTTCTTATAGGACAACACATTCTGGTGGACAAGTTCGATAGGGTCGGACCTGACGATGAAATACTTGTAATACCAGGTACAAGAAAATACCACCAATTCGGCGCCTTGAAGTCCTATCTCACCAGATATATTAAGAAATTAAAAGGGATCAGCGGTCAAGCGGCAAAATCTGTCAAACATGTTTTATTTGTGGGATGTAATGCAATTTATAATCCCACACCTGAAGCCGAGGCCTCAGACAGGAAGTTTACCTCCTACCTGTCTTGAAAACGAAGAAGATTATGCATCGAGAAAGCAACAGTGACTACCACCAACCACTGTGAGTCATATCACCAAAAGATTAAACAACGTTTAAACAACTCCATGGAACTGTATTGTGCCATTCAAGGTCTGATGAAGTTTGATCTGGAGTAGGCCAGTTCCAATACCTTGAAAAACCCGAGGTGGATGAGTACAAGTTATTGTATTGTGTGTAATCGCACCTTGGTCTACAGTAGTTCGGGGAAAAGAGCTCTTAGTCGACTGCAATGCAATTTGTAATTCCACACCTGAAGTCCAGGCCTCAAACAGGAAGTTTACCTCCTACCTGTCTTGAAAACCACGAAGATTCAGATGAAATGGAAGGTGACCTTGAAGCTAATGAAGCTAACGATGTATCTGAGACAGCAACGGAAGTAGAAGGTCATGAAACTCCAGGTCAATCACAGACACAGCCAACAAACTTATCCAAAACAGGAAAAAAAAAAGAAGGTAGACATCAACAGCAGAATATTCTTTTGAAAGATCAGTATCTGATTTCATTACAAAAAAAGTCTGTCGAGAAACCAGATAACCCTGATCTAGCATTTTTCAGAAGTCTTCTCCCAGACATAGCTGAATTAATGTCTCACAAAAAAGACGGTTTAAGATGAGTGTTACAACTCCTGGAAGAAATTTACAATGAGGGCACATATTCTCTGCCTTCTAGTTCAACATCAGAGTACAGTAGCTATCAGCAGACACATGGATCACAACATGTGTGTGGACCAACATTGAACTATCAGGATCCAAATGGGTATTATATGAGAAAATGTAAAGTTGTAAAACTTGCAAAATCATGATAAACATCTATTACTTTTGTTTAATACTGGTAATAATAAAATTTATTGGAACTATTTTTTTTAACTGTTCTTTCAAACACCTGCTAGTATGTTTTCTACATATTTCCTCTCTGTTCATTCGAAGTTCATTTATTCAAGTTCTCTATATCAAACATAACTAATAAATTGTTGAATATGACTTATCTTGCAAACTGTCATGATTAGACATATACAAGTCGTTCGGAGAACTTTAAGCATGTGTAGACAATTACAGGGTCTGAAGTATAATACTAGTATGGTGTTCATATTGTCAATGTAGGTTCAAACAGGTTAAAGTTTTTTAATAAAGTAAATCAATTTCCCAGGTCAAGGCCGGTTTAACATTTTGGTATCAATGGAAAGGTCTTGCCACAAGGAATGCACATGTAACATATATGGAAGCCGTATCACCTACCACTCCAAAGTTATGGCCAAAGTTTTAGCGGACAAACGAACAGACAGACAAACGGACGGACAGGACAAAAACTATATGCCACTGATCTACCGATATGGGGGCATAATTAGGGATATTCACGGAATAACCTGTGTGACTTATGTCTTTATCTAATCGTTACTGGATGCAGGACATAGTGTATCATTTCTTACCTTAGAAATATGAGAAGTCCTTCTGCGCTCACAGATCTTCGGTAATTGGTATATTTCCGCTTCAATAAAGGCTTTACAATGGATACCAGATGGTGAAAAGTTTCTTTACGCATACGGTACATCTGCTGAAACTTTTCTGGATGCAGGTTTAGCTGGCTTGAAACAACATTATAAACACTGAATCCCAACATTTTCTCTCAGATGTGGATGTAACCAACACTTCTTTTTACGTTTCCTTCTGGCAATTACAAAACCGATCAGAGCAATTATGTCAGCATCATCATCTGATGAGGACATCTTGAAATGTGTGTCATTGGTAACTTTGGTGTGTAACCACCATGTCGCGTGTCATTAGCCATTTGTCACAAGCCACTCGCCTCTTTGGTGTGAAAGCGGCCTAAAGGGCAAGGCGTCTTGTATGCTTCTGCACAGCCTGCAGAGAAGATAGACCTCAATAATGTATCAACATTGACATTGTTGGGTCTTACAACATTCACAAATGCAAGCCAAGGTAAACCCAGTAGAAAATAATTGAAATTAGAATATAATTGTTTTACCACTACATGGTGCAATTTATACATCTGATCTTTTATTTTTCACTTTTCAACAGTGTAACAACCATCCTCAATGAAGGCTTTGTGGAGAGTCCGGCGACCTCAACTTTCCAGAATGAGAATGAAATGTAAGCGTAGTAATATTATTTAAGCTTAACAAGCAGGGTTGGGTTTTTTTCCATTTATATACGTTTTCACTGTGTTAATGAAGATGTTGAATTTAAATACTTATGTAGATCCACTTAATTTCCTTCACAGCACCGAAGAGAGATGTCCTAAAGTTGAGGACTATGTTACTCACTGATGTGTATTTTCTTTTATTTATGCTCTTTATTAATACTCCTAAATCCTGTCTTTTTTTCGTAAGTGACAAATACCAATTTTCTCTGTCACAATGAAAATATTCCTGTTCCGAGTCGGGTCAGTCATCATCAGTTTTTTTTAGTGATATTTTTGAATTACCATTTGTATGCTGTTATAGATTAATAAATAGCATTTCTACATGGCAGGCATTTCTTTCTTTCTCTATTCAGATCATATCTATCGCAAAAGAAGACAATTCTAGTGTTCGCTTTCTCCAAAAAAGCGGCACTAAGTACTCTTTTGGAGAGCAGGGTGATGAGGGGCTGATAACCCGTGGTGCCCCTGATTATTGTTCATGGACCATTTTAAATGAAAACCCCAGCGAAGATAGACATCCCAGCTAGATAATTCTATCTTTATTTTTCTACAGATGCCACTGCAAAAAGGAAGTGATGGAATCTCAGAGATTCTTTCAGGAGAAACCACAAAAATCAAACTACGTTCAAATCTGGGTCAGCGGGCAATAACACCAAAAGATGGTATCTCTACAATGCATACTATTTTTGCTTTCTTACGTTGAAGATACAAATAATTCCACGTCAAGCAATTATGCGGAGGAAAGTACCGAAGAAGATCAGGCCTCCTTTGGAGGATTTGACAAACGATGATGTCTTACACACACCGAGCCCATCTGCGTCCATTTCTTCGCAAGATCATCAACTGCCTGGTCCAAGTTGCAGCGCAGCAAATGTTCAAGCCAGACTAAAAAAAACGTTTACAAAGATCCCACCCATACCTAGGTTGATAACTAAGTAGGACTACAATGGAATTTTGTAAACGTCATTAAAAAACATCAGAGAATAATGAGCTATGGTAAGAGTAATAAACAGAACAATGAACCAATAGATGATGTGTGAAATTCTAAAAAGTGGATTTAAGCAATATGTCATAACATGATAAAGAACAAAATATTAATAAATATCAAACATCACCATTTAGAATCAAGATGAAACAGCAGTGCTGGGCCTGGTGTTGGATGGGTAACCGCAGGTTAAGACTGGGGCTGTTGAATAACTTCAGAATCCAAAAACGTTTGTCAGCTGATGATGCAGAAGATGACCAAAACGATCCTGTCCTTTTCCCATGCACACTTCACACAACAAAATAGAACTGTTCTGATATATATAATATATCCGTTACATTGAAAGCAGCTGTACTGTAAATGATAGTCTATTTCATCTCTTTCCTCACACCAACATTCTTCATTTGAATAGAGATAATATCTGAAGTCCTCAATGTTGCATGAGGTAGAACTCCCATAGGAGTGGTGAGATTGGAGACATGGAGATGCAAGAAATCAACATCAGCCACTCCTATAACACAAGAAACCTTAGTTCTCTCTTGCATTGTTATCTCTGCAGAAGTTCCGCTCATTGATCCAAGCATTCTTAAGAATCGTTCACGCAGATAAGTGCGGCCTTCTTGACATTGCTCATTGTCCATCACTGAAATGGTAGAAGAACATAACACAAAATATGACAGAATGTAAAGACAAAGATGGATTAATAGTCCATATCTGAACTCATTACTTTAAATTAATAATACTCCCCCCCCCCTCCCCCCCAAAAGCAGGCAATTTCACACACAAGTTAGTACCATCTCAAATCCCTGGGGAGCATACAGCAGACCTGCTAATTACCAGCGCTTACCAGCTAGCGTACTGACAAGATCATTCACTGCCTGTACGAGGAATCTCTTTATACCTGAGTGGGGTAAGGAATAAGGATAATACTTGTAAAAAGACTTTCCTTAAGATTCAATGTTGAGCCTAGTGGGAATCAAACTCCCAGCCATGTGATTGAAAGCCAACCTCACTAATCACTTGACCATGATGCCACATGTGTAAATATAACATGCCAAATTAAATAGCTACACCATTTAATTTTAGAAATCTATAACCCTAAAAAAATAAAAAAAATAAAAGGAAATTGAAAAAGAAATGAAGGAAAGTCATATTTTATAGCTCCCAATTCAGAAAAACAAAAACAAAACATACACTAAGTCTTACCCTAACACCTGTTACTCAAGAAAGAGAAAATTGCTCTAGCCATAATTTTCATTGAGTATGCATATATAATCGTAGGCATTATTGCAGTTGCCTTAAAGTGAGTTACCTTCAACATAGTAATTTCAAGCATAAAAAATGGACAGGAATTTATATGCCTAGATCTAGATGGATTTTTCATCGTCTTTTTGGATAGGTCAAATCTTACTTAGTACATATGACTACATCCTAATGATTGACAGCTATGATCGTAACAAAGTCATTAGAACATATAACAATTTTTAACAATTTCCTTTTTTTTGTAATTAATGCGAAAATTGTAAGATCTCATGGTTAAATACTAATATAGGCTATGTAGGTACAGCAGTACACCAAGTTGATACCAATCAAGCATTATTACAATCCCTATTGAACATGATCTGAAAGAAAATTATCACCCGAAGCATTAAAATAGGGACCCATTTATTTGATAGAACACGATGGCTCTTTCTTTTCACTGTTGTTTGAATATCCCACTATTATAACTATGTTTTGTAAAATATGTAATTTTTTTTATTTTCTCGCATTCCCTCCAGAAGCTCCAATTCTGGAGTTGTTACAGAACCACTTTTTCTACTCACCACTTTTGACTCTAACGCTAGACAGCATTAGAAATGGATTCAGTTTCCGATAGGTTCCTCAAGTCAGTAAAAATCTTGTATTGAAGTTAGTAATTCACATGAAATGATTTTCTAGTAATTTACAAGCTCGAATTTCATGAACGACCTGTCAAAAAAAAAAAAAAAAGATTCAATATTCGGATTAGACAGTGCACTAACACCAATTCAGCCACTTGATCCAAATTTTTTTTATTCACTTTCCCATACAATTTCGCCACAAGCATCTGTCATGTGTATTATATTTTCTGCCTATCATTTTTACCATTTAACCTATAAAGATGTTTTGTGTCCTGCTCTACTGAAACTAAATCCAACCAGATGAGTGACATCGCCTTTTTCTTATCTGTGATCTGATAATTATGCGACCTTGTAGCATTTTATAGCTCTTCCATGAAGCCATGTGCAGACCTCTCTAGTTAGAAATTCAAGATTCTGTAATGACTTCATAATTTTTTTGTAATTTGACAGAAATATCTGTAATGAGGCAACTACTTCGCAAAAAATTAAAAATTAATATAATGGTTGCGTAAGTAATGAAACTTGTCTTAGTGACTTTTCTTTTCTTCATTCAATGTTTAATTTTCTAAAGATTTTAGGCCTACATATATTATATGGAGATCTGGATGTCTAAACTATGGCATCTTGAATGTTGGCTTGATGGAATCTAGTCTAGAATACCAGTCTAAAGTGATTCCATAGTCAAATTTTATTAATCTCAAAAATCTATCTTATATGACAATTTTTGTAATTCTGTAATTTGGTGTGTCTTCAACGGGTTTTCTGTAATGATTACAGATTTTCTGTAATACTAGGGAAGTCTGCGTGATATTTTGGTGACGTTACTATTTTAGGTTTGCCCTCAAGGGGTTTGTGATGCTCCATTATTATTTCGCTTTGGTACAGAGAGGTGTGTTCGAATTGCTGTTAGTATAATTCACTGTCTAACGCCACTTCATATAAATTGTCAACTTAAAAATTACTTCCTTCTTGGGTTTTATTCAATTCAACTAAATTATTAGATGCTAAATTTGTGTTAGTTGTAATTTACTTTTGATTGCATGTCAGAGTGGCTTCAGACTGGTAGTAGTGGCAGGGCGGCTGAATTGCTGTTAGTAATTTACCGCCTAACACCAAATTGGCCACTTCATCATTGTTGACTTTAAGATTCTCTCTACTTCCTTCTTGGGTTATTCAATAATTTAATTAATTAAAAGCAACGGCGTCGCACCGGTCAATAGATCGATGGCTATTCTCCGGCGTCATGCCTGTCAAAAGATGGTCAGAAGGCTATTGATCGGCGTCACATCAAGTTGACGAGATTTTTTATTCAATTAGACCCTGGAAAACCATTCAAGAATCTAATCTAGTGCCATGTCACATTCTCGATCTAGTGCAACACGAACACTCCAATTAGTTCATAGCCACAAGGCCTCATGGGTGAAACTGGGGCAGGTGCGGCACTATCAGTCTCACTCTCACCGTCCACCCCGAAAGGAATTATTAACAGTGAGTCGCACTCACTAAAAATGGGCCTTTGAGCATTGTAGGTGGGGGGAGAACGGTAAGTGTATATAAATGGACCTGAGATCCTGGGCAAATGAAATGAAAATGTAGATCTATGAGTTTGTGCCACATCTCCAATTCCTCCACAGGATCTCACACAAATGGCTTTCAAAATTTTGGGCTTTGGTCCTATACATTTTCCAAAAGTGTTGCTTGGCGTGGGATCAAGCGCCTTCTATTTTGTTTGTGTGGGCCTCCAGTCTCACCACTTTCTGTGTCTTTGTATTTGATTGAAACTGGTCTTAGTCTTATGGACCACACTAAAATGTCTAGACTCTGAACTTAATTTGGCATAAGATGCCCACCCATCAGAATATACTGTAGCTAGTTCCTGGCTTCACAAATGTTTTTATTAAAATGAAAATAAGTGTCATCACGCCTATCCACAGGCACTAATATTATAAGTCTATTATTGTATCTCTGGACTAATCCGAAAATCCAGATTTTTTGGCCCATGGATTCCCCCTATTATATTTGGTAGCATCAATTGCGAGTGATTCGGTCGCAATTGATAGCGTGTCAATTGCGACCGAGTGATCTGTTACTGATACAATGCTCAGATATAAGAAGTGATGGTTTACATCATGAATTACATTCCATTTATCTCAAATACAATCCCCTTATGATAAACTATCTTTCAAAAAAGATGATTTAACCCGAGAGGCGCTAAGCCCGCTCTAGTGCATGCTGGATTCGCAGAACGTTGGGTGCTACGCACGCACTGGTGCGTAATGGGTTTGCAAACCGGGTGGTGCTAAGCAC
>JASKDV010100551.1:0-14706 GCA_032466395.1 Aegires albopunctatus | reverse complement strand
CGGTGTCAACTGCCGATTATCGCTAAATCGATGTCGCTATTCAGGGGTTTTACTAAAATTTATGTCGTTATTTCGGGTTTTTTATTACTAATAATATATAGCAAAAAAATCGAGACTAGAGGCCAATGTCGCTATCCAGGGGTTGTCGTTATTCAGGGGTTGCACTGTACATTATAGTCAGTCGAACCCGCTTATTCTGAAACCCAAAAAGATTTCTAAATATTTCAGTATAACCGGGATTTCAGTATAACCGATAATGACGCGACATCGCTGTGTAGAGGTAGTTTAATATGCTATAATGGTGTTTCGGGTAATGTTCACATCAATGTAAAGGAAACACCGCATCAGCCATTTTGTATGAGGACTTGGGACAGCCATTCACTGTGTTACAATGGCTTTTTTATTTCGTTTTCTTTCAGTCATTCTTTTTTGCATTATTTTCTTTGTGGCTGGCGTCCGTTGTGACTTTTGACCAAGAATTTCTGCAATTTCTGTCCTCTACCAGCCGAAAAATATTTCAGTATAAGTGGGCTTACGTTCAGATTTACCGGTCTATTTATATAGAAAATATTCTGTTTTTTGTTTTAAGTTTCAGTATAACCGGGATTCAGTACTGGGTTCAACTATACAACTTTAAGACGATAAAATGACATGACTTGTTTCAATAAATGTTCACTAGTTCACTACTTAGCTAATACTACTAATAGCCTTCTGCAGCATCTAATATGATCTAGTACAACACAAAAGGACAAGAGGAAGACTGAGGCACAACATGGAAAAAAGGTGACGAGGAGATAAAGTAGGAGGAAAGACATGGAAATTTGTTGGCAATGGTAGATTAAGACAAGAACTGGTGTTTATCTGTCAATGGACTATGCTCACCAGGTGGTTGGCACATAAGATAGAACCATCCAGTGAGTTCTCATTAAGTGTACAGCAAGTGGAGTGATATGTTCCTGCCAGTGATTTATAAAATGAAATTGAACCCATAAAAGCATTTGACACTTTATTTAAGATGATGAAGAGAGAAGTTTAAATATCTGACAATAAAAGGACCATGTATCTTTTCTGTCCCATAACGAAAACAGATAATGCATATTCTCCAGTGACCTGTTCTTCAATTTGAAAACTTTACACACAAATCTTGCTGGTATCCTGAACACTACTAAAAATGGACCAATTACTATAATCCAACAATCCTTTGAATTTGAAGCATTTTTTTAATTCTTATCTCGTCCATCACCAATGGTTTTCTATGAATATTAATATTCTCTCCTCCTTATTCAACTATAGTGTCAGTTCAGACATTTCTCACGTGTCCTCAGGGCTCTTATGTTTCCTCTTAATTTTTGTTAAGGGGGACAAGTTCTGCCCATAGTTCACATTTCTAGTTTGTAGTATAAGGGGGACAATCCTGTCTGGGAGTAGAAACCATTACAAATATCATCATCAGGTGTCTTCAAAAGGGCATAAAAAGGTAAGCATGTCACTTATACATTTTTCTATCAATAAATATCACTGGAATAACCATGTTCAATTGATTATAAAGTTAACACTAGAAACAACACAGGTTCAACAAAGCAAAAAGCAGCACCTATAGAAATGAAATATAGTTGACAAATTGACATGTCATATTGAACAAGAATTTAAAAAAATATAAATTACTCAACTCAAACCCCTACTACCCTTCCATTGCACTCCGGTTGGGTATGGTAACCAGGTCTAAATTATTGTTAGGCCTAGTCGCTGCGAACCCGACAGCTCACTCACATGGAGCACGTCATCGGGGAGTCTCGAGATTAACTAAACCTGGTTCTCAGTTGGCGAGGAGAGGCTCGGCGTACCCTGCAGCTCTATCAAAGGGATGTCAAAAACAACACACATTCACTAAAATATACATTTTAAAAAACCCATACAGAACCATCCTGGAAATGAACATTAGACTCTCTAGCGTTTCATAGCAGTATTTTCCATTATCGTGAATTGAAATAGACCATTCCATTGTAAAGCACAAAATTTAATTTCTGTACAGTTAGTCAAATATCAAGGAATATAATAATATATATTTTTCAACAGACTTCCATAAATATATCATTTATACATAATATATATATAAATATCCATAACTCTACATGAATATAGAGAGTTGCTGATTTTTTTGTCATCAATTCAAAAATGTTAACAAAGGCAAGAAAGAAAATTTTAATTGGAAATGCGCGAACACAGACAAATTGTGAGTGGTTGAAACAAGTCGTAAATACAAAAATAGCAACACAACAGCAGGGGCAGGTAATTCTCAATAGAAATGCTGGGAAAGGAAATCAGCAACAACATATTCATCCCCGCCTCCCTTCAGGAAATACAATTAGAAGATATGAAATCAGACACCCTTAGTGACTATATGACAAGATAGCCTCAAGCAGCAACAACAAAAAATCAAAAAAATAAATTAAAAAATTTCATTTTAACATTTGCACAATTCAAAACTAGTCATACTACAGTTTATAGTTTATGGAGCAAGGTACTCTCTAGTAAAGTGAGATCGACCATCACTGCAACTCCACCTTCTTTCTTCTATGGTAGGGGAAACCGGCTCTGGTTTACCTGAGATCAGGGTTTAAGTTTTGTCAATTCAAATAAAAAAAATAAAAATCCACCGTTCAAATTGTTGTGACTCAAACATCCAAGTGTAAGATAATGACTGTACCAACACTTATGTGAACCTGTTTTATCTTTAAAAAGATGATAAAATTGAATTCTTTTTTAAGAAAGAAAGAAAAAAAGTTATGGTTTTTGTCAGTGAAATCGGCCAATCACCAGGCAGAAGAAACAGTTTGAATGAACCCTAATAGCCCCAGATATGAATTGCTTTCAAATACTATAGCCTATATTTCTCATCTCAACAAGTGAAGAACATGGCAAGATTTCACCACCTGGCAGAAAAGTAAAGTAAGTCAAAGAAAAATATCTTTAAGAATTGAACATTTTTGCTTCTACCTTATTTGATAGTCAGCTTTTAAAACAGAACCAACAATAAAAGAAAAACAAAACAAAAATGTATCTGATTAAAAGACAACCAGACCAATATGATTTCCTCCTAACATTTCCACTGCCCAGAGAAATCCAAACCACATCTCGAATTTTTAACTTTTTTCAGTGGATAGTCCCTTTTATTCAAGTGGGGTCATTCTATTCACATAAGAAACAATGACCCAACTTCAGCCTCCAAGGATGTAGCATATTCTTCGCTGTTCCAATCATCTGCCAAGGCATTGGTAAAAGAAAAAACATTGTAACACTTTGAGGGGTCCTTCATTCAACTTTCAAAATTTTACTGTATTGCTCTTGGGGAATCTCTTTCATTGACTCTTTAACTGTACTCCTCTTCAGGCCACCATCCCTTAGAAAAGCAAAATAGAGAAAAACAGTCAAGCAACTTGGCAAGACAAATCATCATTCATCCAAAGGCATACTTTACCTCCTACCTATATAAATCTGTATTATTACGACTATATTTTAATCCAAATTATTAGACCACCAATTGCTTTGAAATTTTACCATCAAAAAGGTATTGTTTGGATAAAACAATTTTAGACTTGTTGCACTGAACCCATTATTATGAAATGTTCTCAAAAGATTATCTTAAATAACATTGTGACACAAATTCACACCTGCCATGATCCCCTACAATTTGCACATATAAGTATAAGGACCACCAAAGATGTCACTTAAACTCTTGTTCAATCCTTATTACAACATCTTGATAAACCCAGAACAAATGCTCATATTTTGTTGAAGTCTCATACTATATGAGTAAAGTGTCTTGCCATTTGGAATAGTGTGTTGGAAAGGAACCTTAACATCAGGGGATAAAGAAACTTTAAACAGAGCCATAAGAAAAGCGAGGAACATAAATCATGCAATAAATAATATTGTTAACTTTTTTTTTTTTTAAATCTTTTAATATAATAAAAAAAACAAATCCCTTAATAATTGAAGAATTGAAATCATGTGGTAGAATCACATATCTTTGAAAAAAATCATCTGCATCAGCAGATATGCCCGAATAGAGAGTGTATGAAGAGAAAAATAGAGTGAAATTATTTTTGTAATGTTTTTTATCATCATCATCATGTTAACCATCCATAATTTGAAGATGAAGTAATATGTTCATTACATTGCCTTTGTTGTTTCTATGTTCCTGTTGTTATGCCATATAATCCAAATCAAATTTCCTTTGGCATAATAAGTTTATCTTAAGTCTTATAGAGACCCTTTTTTAGTTAAA
The DNA here is from genome assembly GCA_032466395.1 of Aegires albopunctatus. NCBI lineage: Eukaryota > Metazoa > Mollusca > Gastropoda > Nudibranchia > Aegiretidae > Aegires > Aegires albopunctatus. The sequence goes on along the minus strand of JASKDV010100551.1, from coordinate 10,418 downwards.
AGCCATGTGTCATGATTCATAGAATTTAATTATTATTTTTTACAATTTGTTCAATAGGTCAAATTATAGACTCACTACAAAATGGGTCTAATAATCTATAGAGTGTGAAATAAATGTGAGAGTTATGGATTAGGCTACTGAAAATTTACTATATCATTAATATAAAATTTCTATATTTTGATCTATATATTTAGCTATCTTGTTATAGAACTTCAAATTTTTCTAGATGCTAGATCTAAACCTAGATTTGATTTCAGAGGCAGGAGTGGTAAAGAATATTCAAAAGTGACTATAATATGACAATCCCTTAATGATATATGTGTAGATTGAGATCTAGATCTAAAGCTAGGCCTAAGCTAGATCTGTCTATATTCTGAATTGACATATAAGCATATGGATTAAGATATAGATCTAGATTTGATTCCATAATCTTAATCTAAATCTATATCAGATTTAGTGGAAATGCCCTTTACAAGTTGTTGTCTTTGTTTTGATTTTTAGTGTTAATTTTGTTTGTTTTGTTTATTTAATATTTGGAACCAAAAATTGAATTTCTTCATAATTATGAGACCTAAGACCGACATTCGAGATCCATTATCATAAGGCCCATTTCTGCTGGTTGAGTTAGACATGACAAAAATAAAATCAACACATCTTACGCTACTATCATTTCCCAAAGTTTTTGGGTTCTCAGCTAGTAAATAAATACAAATATAAAGAAATAACACCAACCAGTCTAAATCCACCAGTCCACCTTGTCTGGCTATCTCAGACTTCACTCTGTTTGCAAAAGCCACAGCACTTTCTCCTTCCTGGGGACATTTTTCAAAGCTTCAGAATTATTTCGACTTATACAGAAGACAACAAATTAATGACTGGCAGATGTGATTGTTCTTTAATTTCGAGCTCAACTTTGTCCATTCTGATTCATTATTCGTGAAAGTACACTGGTGTGTCATATAGATTTCTATGCCTACCAGGATGTATTCAAAATATATATCAACTTCTTGTCCGATAGCCTGCACTTGAAATACTACAAAATTAAACAAACACTATGGAGGCTAAACTTCTTCCATCAAAATATGCATTATATTTAGAATTATATAGGACTTACAAATGCTTGTTTATTATTCAAAAATGCAAAAAAAATTGTAGATCATACACTCTTGACCAATACAAAGTAGCTGTCATATTGTCAATGATAAATTAGGAGCAGTGTGTAATGATATGAGCTATAAACCCACTCTCTCTGTCTTCTTAAACCTAAGATTTCTAGATAACAAGGAGATCTAATTATCTACTTACTTGTCTTCTCATTGGAGGCAGATACCAAATATCACATACTAAAGCCCAGCTGGACATGATGCCTATCAGATGCTGAGTCCAACTTTGACGACTACTGTTCCAGAAGGCATCACCAAAACGAGGATCATACTGTAAAGAGAAAAGCAAGAGAAGAATAGGTGAATTGTGTTAAAAAGAATATTATAAATCAACATATGCCTTAAATTTTTTTTAAATTACCAATGATGCTTACAAAATCTGTGAGGTGTAATTATGGGGAAAAAAGTCACTTGGCCTAAACATCAACAGACGTTATAGTCGGTGATCATGCAACGTTCAATTTCCCCTTAGGTTATAATTTGGAGTCCTCAAGAGAGGCTCTTGGTCCTTAGCATGTTCAAGGAGGTGGGGGCAGGGGAAGGGTTTAGATAGAAAGTTGGTAGGAAAAGAGCAACTTTGTGATTGATTTCTACTTTTTAACCAATAAGAGAGGAGCATAATCACAGGGGAGATGCACCAGATGTATATTGCTCCTTAAACAAAGGAGAGAAGACAATCCATTACAGAAAGGCAAGGGCTTTGCCTATATCAGATATGTTGAGCAGGAGGCTACTATTGTCCTCTAGACCAAGGCATTATGCAAGTACTGACAGAGATAATAATATGATGTGCAAGACATGCTTGACATAACCAATACTTTTACATTAACAAAATTTGCTCAACATTTCACAATAGAAGTCTTTACTTAGCATTTTTTTTTTCATTTTTTTCTTGGAATGAGTTCTTGAGAGAGTAAATATATACTATATAGAAAAAAATGACACCTTTTTTTTATAAATTAAATAGTGGTTTCTTAAACAAGTTGGGTTATTAGCTTTACGTTTTAAGGCTGAGGGCATTGCATTAATATAACTTATTTTCAATCATTTTTTGGAAAAGAAAAGCTGCTTGATTTTGAAGAAGCTACTGAAAATGAAATATGTGAAATTATGTCATCAAAATCAAAAAGCTGTGAGCTCGATCCCATCCCAACAGAACTCCTGAAAGACTGCCTTGATATTCTGCTACCGTTTATCACAATTATTATAAACGATTCCCTTAGTTCAGGCTTGTGCCGGATATTATTAAAGTAACTTCTGTAAAACTACTAATTAAAAAACAAATCTTGGATCCGGAAAATCTTAAAAATGTTAGGCCTGTCTCAAATCTTTCTTTCCTCTCTAACATTTTAGAAAACATTATTCTTAAACGGCTTTCTCGCCATCAGAAGGATAATGCCTTGTGACAATGCCTTCAACCAGCCTATAAAGCAAATCATAGTACTGAAACTGCTCTCCTTTGGGTATCAAACAATCTTTTGGAAGTAATTGATTATGGCTCTGTCTCTTTATTAACTCTTCTTGACCTTTCGGCACTGTTCGATACCATTGACCACAAAATTCTAATTCAAAGACTAAAAGATACTTTTGCTATTGATGGCTCAGCCCTGATCTGGTTTATATTGTACCTAACAAATAGAAAACAGATGTTCTTGTTGGAGGCATAAAATCTAATGAAACACCATTATTATGGGGGGTCCCTCAAGTTTTTGTTCTTTGGACCTGTTTTATTTTTAATGTACACATATCCTCTGGGTTTCCTGATAGAGCGGCATGGGTTATCATACCACTTATATGCCGACGATACCCAAATGTACAGTGTCAACAAAACAAGAAACATGAAAGAAATATGGATGGAAGCTAACTAGTTAAAGCTAAATGACAACAAAACAGAATGTCTGAAAATGGCTAGAAGAAACAACTTAAAGCTAAATACAAACATTGAGGTTGATATTGGGTCTGTTAAAATCAATGCAAAACATAAAGTAAAGAATTTGGGAGTCTATTTGACTCTCAGTTGAATATGGAAGATTAAGTAAACAACATTATTAAAATGATAAATTTTGAACTAAAAAAGATTAGCACTATCCGGCGCTATAGTTCAAGAGATGCTTGCCACAAAACTCGTTTCCTCTCTTATTTTCTCAAGATAAGATTACTGCAATTCAATATTATGTGGCATTAACAAACAATACATCCAACGTCTTCAGGTCGTTCAGAACAGTGCTACCCAACTTGTACTTAATAAACGAAAATATAATAGGGCTTCTCCAATATTAAAAGAACTCCATTGGCTTCCTATAGAAAAAAGAATTTCTTTCAAAATAAGTACCTTTATTTACAAATCCCTTGAGGGTTCTGTTCCAATTTACATTTCTGAATTATTCACAATTCACACTCCTGCTCGCTTTTTAAGATCCTCAAATGATAAAACCATGACTTCTAATTACTGAGGGATGGAGTTGGTGTGGAGATGACAGATGAGACTGATCCTAGCACAGAAAAGTGTTGCAGTGAGGGCAGAGGATGCTCGGTGTCAAGCCAGACTGAGAAGTAGAGCTTTGTAGATCTTTCCTTTTCAGGCATCATTCCTCCTTTTCCGCAACGTACCTCTGTTCAAGAGGAGTGAAGAATATTACATCGTTTTAGGGCCTCCTTCAGTTATCTTTATATCTCTCCTTTGTTTGGCCGAGCAATCACTTTCCTGTGGACAATTATTCTAAAGGCCACCTCCTCATCGATGTTTATGGAACATACCAGAGTACTGGTAAGGTAGACAAACTTGTCTGCAACGGCTAGTCTCTGGCCATTCACAGTGTTAGGGTCAGTACATAACCCTGCTTTAATCCATTCGTGACATGGAAAGACTAGAAGTACTGGCCATCATCCTGCACTGTTGCATTCATGGCATCATGGAACTGCCAAACCATTACTGTGAACTATTATGTCACAAGACAGAATATATATTGCTGTCACCGTAGTTTTCCGCGGGCACTGCAACCGCGGCGATAGCGGAAAAATGGATCAATCGCACAGCGAAACTTCACCTGCGGCCGTGGAATTTTTATTTTTTGCAGAATTTTGTAGCATTATTATGCTTTCAGACATAGAATTGCAAAAAAGATTTAATTGAACCGAGCTGACAAGGTTAGAGTGATCTCCCTCTCACTGGAAGCTAGAAATTAGAGTGGTCTTTTTATATTTTTCAACAAAATTGATCTAGATTTAGATTCTACATTCTATCTATCTAGAAGGGATTTCAAGATCGCCTTTGTTTCTGAGAATAAATGGATACATTATTGAGAGGAAAGATGCTAAAAGAAGTTTTGGAATGGTCACAATCCTTGCAAAATTTTTGCAGAATTTTTGCAAAATTTGGTCATTTTGGGCGCAGAATTTTGTTGAAATTATCCATGCAGAAAACTACAATGACAGATAAGGCAGAAAGTAAATCTATTCTAACATTTCTTATTGTGAAGATGAAAATACAACAGGTTGGGGTTTTTTTCTGAATTATTCTTTTCAACTTTAACAACATCTTTCCTTGTTGCAGAATGATTGTTTTGAGAAAGTGTGCGAAGAAGGACAAGATATTTGCTCATATCTAGCAATCAAAGCAGTTTCAAACTGTGCCGCAGCAGATGTCATGCAAGCTTTTATAAGTGGCCTTTTGTGTGATCATAGAGGTTTACATTCAATTTTACATAATTTCAATGGGTTGAAGTTTTGCTGTTGTTGTTTTGGGGTTTATTTGGGTTTTTATTTGGGGGGGGGTTTGTTGTTGTTTTTTTGGGGGGTTGTTGTTGGGGTTTTTGGGGGGAGGGGGGGTGTATTTGTTTATTTATATAGTCACGTCCTTATAAATCAATTTTCTTCAAAATTGAATGGCTCACAAGAATTACTAAAACAGTCATCTTTAACAGAGATGTCTGATTTATTTATTTCAATAATTTTTTTTCATTTGCTAAATCATAATTTATGGAAAGTAAAAGCAATTGTATTTCGATGATGAAGTCCATTTGTTTGCCATTAATAAAAAGATATCTGGATTCACAAGCAATTGGTGACAGTCATTGACATGAGTTGTGGGCATATCTCTTAGCAAAACATTTCTCACTCAACCCTGATATTACATAATTTATGATTAGATTTTTTATTTGCTTTATATCATTCTCCTTCAAAATATTTCTTATTCCATCCATGTTAGTTATAATAGATTTCTACCTTTTTTTTTTATTATTATGAAAACAATTCAACTTATCATATTTCAATATTTGTATACCTTTTCAGTTTGTAAAACCAATATGCGTTTTGTATACAAACCACAGCCAATTGAAAAGTCATGTCGAAACCCATATGGAATTTATGGTAATCAAGAAAGTTCTAATGCTGAAAATGTCTTCACCTGTGTTTGTAATGAAGGTTTTATCCTTCATAGTGGTGATTGCATTCCTTTTGATAACTGTGGCTGTTTAGGCAAGGATGGACTCTACTTCCAGGTTTGTGTTAATCAATCAGTCCTTCCCTTATCCGAAATAAGAATCGAAGCATAAATTAAGAAAATGAGACATTCAAGAACATCTAATGTGAGGATGAGCAATGTCAGAGTGATTAAAGCTGAACTTCAACCAAACAGTAGAGGGTTTGAATCTCACTTCAACCATGGTTTTTTTTCCTTGAGCAAGAAAATTTAGTTTGGTTGTCATTTAAACAAAATTGTATTCTCATCATTTTGTGATGGTTTATATATGAATGCATAAAATTTTCTGATAATTGGTATACAAAATATTTGAACAAAAATACGTTCTTCTGTGAAGTTTTTATGGAAAAATGAAAAAGTTGAAGGAAGATTATGAAGTCACTTAAAAATAGGAAAATGCTTGAATATATTTGAGTTGCTGGCCTTGAGTATGGTGTTGCTTTTGTCCAAAGAAAAATTGCTCCCAACCTGAAGGCTGCAAGTCCTGTCCAATGTGGTTTTAACCATCATCCAGTATTCTATAATGTCATTACTTAACACCATGCACAGGGGATACGTTGTGGATATGAGCACTTTATAGGACCAACTATCACTCTTTGTTCACCCTGAGGATAATAAAATTATTATCATGTTGTAATTTGTGTCTGACTTACATAATGATTATAAGATTAATAGGCTATTACCTCAGTTTCTCTTTGGGAACCTGAATATACTAGATATGTAAATGATGATTAATATTGAAACACAAGATATAAGTCTGAAGATAGAAGATTTGGACATTTTTTCAAAATATTTTGCAGAAAGGAGAATCGTGGAATGATGCAACGTGCACAAAGACCCATCACTGTGAAGGGGGAAATAGAGTAAGTAAATACCCATACTCATGTCATCAGGATGCAAAATGTGTCACTGATGAAAAGGGGCATGTCTGTCAATGCAAAAATGGACACTTTGGAACAGGACATGGAGATGTTGCAGATGGATGTACTAAAGGTTAGTAATGGGATTGAAAATTCATTCCTTATGCAGTGGTGACAGTTTTCCACGGATCTGCAGAAATTGGCAGTTTTTCTTGTCAAGCTGAAAAAAATTCTTGGAATGACCTTCGGTGGAAGTAAATAGAAATACACAGAACGATAATGTCAAAGTCATCGAAGAAATTGCCTGTGGAAGTGTTTAAATAGGGAAGTAATTGAGTCTGAGTTAGGATTCTTGTCATGACTACAACTTCTGAAGTTATTTTTGTGATCCAAATTAGCCTACCAACCCCTTCCTTTTGTTCTTGTTTCGCATTAAAAATTTATTTCAATCGAGCACATACTAGATTTAGATTCTAGATTAACTATTTTCTCTCGTGTTCAACATATTCCATTTTTATTTGTGGTTTGCATAATTTACATTTGCATTTTCAAACACAAGGTTACTTAGATCTATTTCAAGGGTTGTCACAAAAAAAAAACCAGAAAATATCCATGGATTCAACATTTTTGAGTTGATTCTTATAAAAAAAACAACACAGATTACCTTGATCACTGCTTTATTTTTCAACGTAATCACCGTTGCAATCCATGCATTTCTCCCAGCATGGGATCAGGGAGAAGATGCCCTGCTTGAAGAAATCTCCGTCAAGTGACTGCAGCTAGCAGAGAATTCCCTTTTCCACTATTCAAAATGTGTAATCTTGACTGTAGATCAGGCAATAACAATTCTGATTCTGGAAATCATGATTTCTCGGAGGAAGTTAAGGAGTGTGATACAATGATTCCTCTGGGTGATAGAACTCCAAATTTTGAGGCATTGATCTTAAGCTCGATGGCAGAGAACAATATTTCTTATTCTGCTAGGGATAGTTGAAATGATAAAAATGTGTTCTCTAGATCCAAAGGCATTTGCAAATGTTTCTCTGAACGGCTGCTGGGTATAAACTTGAATATGAACTTTTTTCCGCATTATAGTTTGCATGAAACAGTGTCCATTCTCATTAAATAGAGATGAAAGCACTTTAAATAATAAGAAATTTCTCTCTATTTTGGTGCGTTACTTAAGTCCTGTGAAAGAACAAATTGTTGTGGAGCATTTTGCCTCCATTGAATTGGTGAAGGCTGATGCTTCATCAATCTCTGAAGTTGTAAGGCATCTGATGGATGCTAATGAAATTCCTTGGTAACATCTGCAGTCTTGTTTACTTTCCTCCCTATTAATTATTTGCCACTATCACCACCGCTTATGTTTAATGCTGTTTCACTATCTTCTCGTAGTTATAATTGGGTGATTCATGCACTGTGTAATGCCATGGTCAGATGTTGATGTGGTCAACTTGCCATTAAAAAGTTGTGAATTTCATTCCTGCTAGCCCTTGGGCTGACTTCAGAAAGTCACTTTATACCTCTTTAAGGTACAGTCGAACCCGCTTATTCTGAAACTCAAAAAAAATAATTTATGATTTAAGTACCAGGATTTCAGTATAACCAATAATGATGCAACATCGCTGTGTAGAGATATTTTTGGTATATCCAATTTCAGAATAACCAGGTTCAACTGTATTGCTTGCTTCACTCACTTGAGAAAAATAAATTGATATAGTCAGTAACAGACCTTGACCAATTTTGATAAATAGCTGTTCTTTTGTAAGGAAGCTGAGAAGGTACTTGGAAAGAGTGAAGAGGAGGAGCCTGCCTGGGCAATAATTGATTCATAGTCTGTAATTCTGTATTATAGAAGAGATAGGGGAAAAAATGCCATTATTAATTCCTTTTTGAATATGAAAACGGATTACAGAATTGCATGCATTTCTAAACTCCATGATGGAAGGGGTAGCCAAAAGTAGTGTTTTCAAGGAAGAATGAAGTCATCAATGCAATTATAGATGTTAAAGAAAAATACTTCAACCATGCTACATTAATCCTATAGCTTTAAATTGAGTCAGTATCTTTGTCTCTTACTTAAGTTCTAAATATGTTAAAAGAAAAAAGAAAATTCAACATTGCACTGTTGAAGGCGCAAGGTAGAAATGTTTCTATATATACATAGAGATTCCATTTCCATTTCAGGTGAAGTTGAAGAAGATGGAAGAAAACTCTGTTACCAGGCATTAGAATTTGGCTTTGTGACAAAGAAATGTATCTGTAATTATGGATATGCCTCTGACTGCTTTGATTGCACAGGTAAGTGTGTTGAGATGTTAACAGGAATTTTTGGCTTTGGAGAAAGAGCATGGTAACCTTAAAAAATCAATTGATTTCTTTTCATCATAATAATGATAACAGTGCATTTCTATAGCGCCTTTTACCTAGGTCTCAAGGCGCTTAAATAAAACGACATTATTAACATACATATTATAGTACATTGTACATAGATATAATATACAACATTTAGTGAAGATTACTAGATTAAGAGGAACAAGAGAATACGTATTATTGTAATATACATAATGCATGAATAATTTAGGTTAGGTTATACAGATAACAAAGCTGAGTCACAGATTAATCTATATATTTTTGAAAAAGATATGTTTTCAAATGTTTTTTGAAAATTGTAACATTACATGCGAGTCTCGAAGATGACGGAAGAGAATTCCACATTAAAGGTCAGATCTTTCCCAAACTTCTGTCGGCATATTTTTTTAAGTTTGGTGTTTGAACCACCAAAAATTTTGAATTTTGAGATCTTAAATTTCTTGAAGGTGTGAATGGATTTCATATTTCTCGAATATACAAGGGACAAGAAGGGTCAAAAGAATTGTAACAAAAAAGAAAAACTTTGTATTCGATCCTTGCTTTAACTGACAGCCAATGAAGCAATCTTAACATGTCTTTTGAACTCATTTTGAATCGTGATTCTCCAAAACAAGTCTTGCTGCATTATTTTGAAGTTTTTTAAGTCTTCCATCTGTGATACCCACAAGAAAAGAGTTACAATAAACAAGCCGAGAAACAATCAGGGATGATACCAGTGTCTTCAAAGAATCACGAGAGAGAAAGGATTTTATTCGTGAGATTTTTCTTAGTTCAAAGTTGATAACTTTTATCATGTCCATAACGGTCACTTTAAATCACAGACCAAAGTGGCCGTTATAGACAGCTGACCACTATGGAGAGAGGTTGAGGTACGGTGGGCAAAATTTTCTCTTCTAAGATCCTAACAATGCATCGATAGTATTATTATTTATTATACCTTCCAGGCTTTATCGTCAAAAGAGATTGCTGGTTGAATTTTAGATTTGTTTTGTTTTTGTTGTTTTTTGTGTTTATTGTATTTCATATTATTATCATTATTCTTATCTATTGTTGTTATCATTCATCAACAAACTGCAGACGCATAGATGTGAAAAAAATAGCTGCAAAGTAAACCCCACCCCCTTTCATTATGTAGTGTTGACCAATGACCATGCACCTTAAAACAGCTGTGTCTAGCCAACTGATTAGCAGTGGTCAAACCAATAGCCACATCATAAGTATGATTGATCTACGCAGTCTCTTCATTGCACACAATTATTTAGAGTGCAAGGCAAAAGAAGTTGGGCGGTCAGTCATGTCGCTATCAAGAAGGACAACTTTGTTAGAAATCTCTGCAGAAGTGAATATATCTGGATAATGCAGTTATAAAGATGTGTGTCTGTGTGTGCATGCGTGCATGCGCGTTTGCATGTGTGTGTGTATGGTGAGAGAAAGAGAGAGTGAATTAATTAATCTTTGTGTAAGAGAGAGAGAGAGAGAGAGAGAGAGAGAGAGAGAGAGAGAGAGAGAGAGCATAATAGCATACGTACAATGTGTAGG
>JASKDV010100330.1:1121-14708 GCA_032466395.1 Aegires albopunctatus | reverse complement strand
ATTACGTCCGAAGCGGACCGCTGCCACGATGCCAGTTAATGGTTACTGCAGTGTAGCATCCAGATCCAGATCCAGATCCAGAATCTATTATTATTATTGTTATTATTATTACATGTATTGTTATTATTATATCTATGAGACAGATATCAGATAGACAGATTAATTTACAGTGGGGCATGTGTGGTATGTAGATCTAAGTCACATTGGATCATCTCTATGCACCTTGATTTTAATATTAATACCCATTACTTACTCCAAATGGGGAGTGGATAGCTCAGTGGTTCAGGCGCTCGCCTACCAAGCCAAAGGTCCCTGGTTCAAACCCATGCAGGCTTGAATTTGAAATCCACATTTTTTCGAGTTTCCTTCTGCCCCCTAATTATTTTAGTTGCTAAAATCAAGAGTGCCAAGTCCTATCGGTGACGGACTATAATATCGGAGGTCCCATGTGTATAATTTATGCATGTAAAAGAACCCATGGCTTTTTACAAGGCAGTCTAGGAAAACCCTGATATCACCAAAGTAGTGGACATGGGTAAATTCAATACAACAGTAACATTGATATATTGATATATGGGTTTTTTCTTCACTGATGATGTATGAAGAAAAAATAGGACTTTGAATGTCAATATAAACGATGTCTATCATCTATGTGGGCTGCAGAGTTGTGTTATTATTATTATTATAAAATTATTTTACATGTATTTTTGTCATGGTTGCTCATCTTTTTTGTAGATTTTTGTTTGTTATTATAAAACTATCGAAATTTTACAAATAGGCCAAGCTTTGTAACTTGTACTAATTCAACCATAAATTTGATGCCTATTCATTTGAAAGTCATAATGAATAATAATAATAATTCTTTTATGTGTGTAGGTGTGTGCGTGTACAGGTTTCATTTTGCCTTGTCTAGACAGTCTCGTGTTTACAATTTTCTGTGACTGTGCTCTTTAAAAACTGAAAATTTTTCTGATATTATAAACTCAGTCCAGCCAAACTTTAGCTTTACATCTGGATTGCCTTCGCAGTGGACATAAAATCATCATAGATGGACTTTGTCATTATAATTATAATGTCAATAATGGAAGGATGTCAATCCAACTTTCATTTGTAGCCTATGACTGAAATTAATAAAGGTCTTTTGGCTCATTTACATTTTATAATAACGAAGCCAAAAAAATGAAAAACAAATAAACAGATTTGTACATGTCTAATTCACTTAATTCAGTGTTTCGTTCTCTTATAAATCCGGCATTTCTTCCCCTGGATAAGTCATTCATCAGTTGTCACTTTGTAAATACATTATTATAATATCACTGTCAGCTAGAACTAGATTCTAGGATTTTGAATTTAGCCTCAGACCCGTAATCTTTATCTTGATCTAGATCTAGATAAAGATGCTCCAATTGCTTAAATCTAGATTCTAAACCTAGATTCTAATTCTTTACACTTATTTTCTAAATTTAAATAGAGAATCTTGATCAATATACAAATTCCTGTCCATTTGAACAAGACACCAATCTTGTATAATAATAATTATAATAATGATGATTATTTACAACAAAACAAGAACAATAATGCTGCAGGTAATTTGATAGAAGTTAAACAATCAGTATGTCGACGTCGTAGTCATAGAATTCCTACAATTCACTCATAAAGCCTGTGTTACTTTTGTTGAGTCTACTTAGTGTCATTGGCAAAATAAGGCCATAATAATATATTAAAAAATTCTTTGAATTGGAATATACTGGTTGGTATATCAATTTTAGGGATTTGGAGATGCAGTAGCTGCCGACGTTAGACAAGGTCGTTGGGAGAAAGCTGGAGCGTGCTTATTGGTGATCTCTCACATTCTTCACCCCCCCCACCAACTCTCTCACACACATGCTCATACAAACATGGGTTGTTTACATATCCACACAAGTTCACACCTTTACTGCACGTCGAGACCTACCTATATTGCACTAGACAAGGCCGTCGCTGATTGTTTCCCATCAGCGGGGAAAAAATTAAGCACATCTCGACCTCTCCTTACTGTACATCGCGAAATGGAGAATATGCATATCGAAGTCATAAGTACACTGTAGCCACCCCCCCTTACCCCCCCACCACCACCCTTTACACCATTGCACATATCCTATACCTTGTCACGTAATAGTAATATGATTTAATGGGTTTAGTGATGTGCAAAAAGAAGTGTTTTCTCGAGGTCTTGGTGGTCGAGACATCCAGACAATACAAATTATTAAGCCGTCGTTAATTGGAGTGTGCTTGAGGGCTGACCATGCCTAACGGCGTGTGGATTATATGCCAAAAAATCGGTTTGTGAGTTAGCGTGCTTAAATCACGTGCTACTGTAATGTAATATATATCTCAAGATATATACTTTTAACTTTAAATGTGATTACTGATTTTTCATTTTGAAGATACATGTATGTTCAGCATTCATGGGATATTTTTGGAAAACCTGATTTTAGTTACTAGTGATTAAAGATGGAAAACCATTTTCACTTGTTTTGAGGGTGGATGGATTATCAAACAATAAGCAACTGTTGCTACTATTTCACCACTTTGCATACTGGTACACCTAAAATAGGATGATGATCTGATGATATCTATCTATGCAGTGAGCGTTGCATGGGCTTTATAGAGTAAAGTCAAGTTATACAACACTTCACTAGGCATGATAAACTTTTGCATCCTGTTCAGGCAAGCTGAATTTCTTTGATTAAGCTTCCTTTTGGCTCAGCATAATGCATTTTTTATCATTATGTTTAATTCTCTAACAAAATATTGATTTTATGAAAGATTTTATATAAAGATTTGTAATAAGAACCATTTTGAGGGGACTTTTTGGTCTAATCTAAGATGAGAAATGGTTGGAAAAGAGGGTGATGTAGATCTAATTCATTTGAATTTGAGATGCAGTTGTTGATACACATGGTACATTACTTGGACTAGTTATTAAGACACGTTTTGAAGATTTATCTTTTTCTTGTAGCAATTGTAATCCAATGCAAAGACATTGAAACATGCATACCCAACATAAATTCCGACAAAATGAATTGGACAAGCAAATTAAAAAGAAAACAAAATATAAAAAAAAACAGAAACAGAGATCGAGCAAAATTATTATTTAAAAATTTATTTTTGATGGTCGAATTCACAATTAAGAATGAGACCTCAAAATAATTTATTCAACCATTTGAATGACAATAACATTCATCAAAAGGTCACCTGTCAACTTGTCACAAGTGGTATATCAGCAACACATCAGCAAAGGAAATAAAAGTTTTTATCAACAAGGGAAAAAAAAAAATAAAAAAAATCAAGAATGCTTTTCTGAGTAACAATATTATTTCCTAAAATTATTAAAATTCCTTTTAATATTAGGCCCCAGTTCCCTCTACATTTTTTTAATTTAGGAGTAGCGTTACTTAGAAATCATCTTGGAAATGATTATGCTCTATAGTATGCATGTTAACTTTTTTCTTTATATTGTTCATCTTCTTTTCTTGTTTTAAAAAAAATATTTTAGTTATATTGTATTGAAGAATTCTACTAATAAAGCATAATGACAAAAATCACCAAAGACAAGGGAATGGAGTTAAGGATATATGAGATGTTAGCTAATTATTAGGAGTCAAAGTTTAAGGGCTCTATCACTATCATTACTATCAATCTCGTCAACACCCATGGAAAAAGTAAGATGATAGGTAAAAGAAAAGACAAAACAAGTATAAGAAATAGGTTTTAGAAGAGGAAAAAAGTCACATGGAGGAATAGAAGCATTTCAAATAGAATATAGATATAATAATAAAGATAACTAAATGGAGAGATGATTAACAGCTAAAAAATCATCTCCTCAAAAATGAAAAACCTAAATAATAATGGCCATCAAGCCCCAAAACAGACCATCCATTGTTTTCTTTGTGTATCACAAGTACTTGGTCCTTTTGGAAAGCAAGTGACCCCGATAGTATTTGTAAGTCAAGCAATGCATACAAATGGGGGTTGACCACCTGCTATTTGCCTCCCGCCCTCACTAGCAAAACTCCCCCCCCCCTTCAGAGGGGACAAAAGAGCCTGACAGGCAGAAGACAATGCAGATGGGAGAAGAAGCTCCCACTCAACCCATAGTCACCTCTTACGACATGCATGGGGAGAATGGTAGTGAATGCATTCTTACCTCACACTACTCACAGTTAAGGATTCCGCACCCACATTGGGATATATCAGATGAATAAATCCAAATAGGAAATATCTAAAGAATAACAATCTAAGAGCATTACAACTTTAAAACACATGCTATAAAAGTTTGTTCTTTACAGTGGCACTATTCCTATTGCATTCTGATACTGATACCCTTTACTCAGACCTTTATAATTTCCCAGAAAATGTACAAAAATTGCAACAACAACGAAAAAGAAAAAAAGAGAGGCAAGGCTAGAAATCAAAACGATAAACAATTTATTACAATTTTCAATCATATGAATTATCTTCTTTTAAATTTTCAACCTTTGACTAATTTGTCAAAATGGTGTCAATAAAGTCTTCTTGGTATCTATAAAGTCTTCTAGAGACCAGACCAATGACTTGAATTTGAATGACTTGAAATAATTATGGAATGAGCATGTCATGAAGATGTGTAAAGTATTAAAATGATCATTTTCACCCTCTTTCTCAAGCATATGCTTCATTTTATATGTCACAATCATAACTTGAAAATAGCCATAATTTATTAATATATTGACTACATGCCATACCACCTAATCAGCTTGTATCTGAATCATTTTTTTCCTCTTTTTTATAATTTTCATGGATATCGACTCCCGATTTTACTTTTTTTTAAATAGATATATATTATATAACTATAACAATTTTTAAATTCAAGAACTCATATTGGTGTGTTTCTGAAATACAAAAAAAAAGAGGATTATTTTGAGTTTGAGTAACAAATATCCTCAGATCAACACCCTTGCAAATTTATTCTTCTTCCTGCCTTAATTTAAAAAAATAAATATTATACTTGTTTACATCAGGTAGTGAGAAGAAAACCTCAAAAAAAGTACCAAACTTGAAAGGCCAACTGGTAATACCATAATCTTAACCAACCCAATCCAGCAAACTTGCTATATTTGATAAAAAAAATATATACACATACTAACGCAATGGCTAACCTTTTGACCTGTATATGATATTAAAAACCCCCAAAGAAATTGAAAAAAACCCAACAAAAACCCAACCTCTAATACATTTGACTCTGTTTAGCTTAATCTTAAGGAATAATTTCAAGCCAAATGACAAAAATATTAGATGATATGAACATTTTGTTATGGAATTTTACAACAGTTTAAGTTTAATATGAAAGATCTTCAATTCAAATCATCTTCTCATTTAACTGAGATGTATCTTTGTCACAATCAAGATCAGATACAGTGAAAACCTCTTAATTTGAATTCCTTGTGAGTAAGTGAAACTTACAATTATCTGACTTCAAATTACAAGGAAGGGAGTAAACCAAATCAAGAAAAAATATCCCTTTTCATGGGGGTGATGGGGGGAGGTTCAATCTTATCAAATCGTTTAATCGAAGCCATGCTCCTCTTCTAATTAAAATTAAATTGGAACATAAGCGATCAAAGATTTAGATCTAATGCAACCTGTAGGCTAAAAGAGGAACAATATTAACATCGTGCAACTACTCTGAAAAGCAGCTCAATGAAGGCAACAGGCCTAATGAGATGTTAAGAGATCAAGTATTGATTAATTACCTAGCCTGGCATTGACTTCAAAATATCTCCACATCCATTTATCAGGCCAATGCCTCAGACTAAGAGTAAGAGTTTAAGATGACAATAACCATAACAACCAGTCAGTGACGCTTGTCTCTAATTAGTCTAATCCTGTCTCTCTAACTCCCAACCTCATTCTATAATCCAGAGTAGAGTTTTAATAATAGACATATCCTGGTACTAGGTCTAGTGTGTGGCATTGTGTCGGCTCATGATGTAACAATGCTTATTGTGACAGACTTGAAAAAAAAGTTTTGTATTTCCACAAAATCTCCATTTAGACTTCAAATTAACCAAATTGACCAGATACTAATTAAGATTTCTGAGGTTTTCAATGTAGTGATGGTGGAGACTTGAGTTCAGATAACTTTTTCAATGCAATTTTTTAACTACTAGTTAGCAGCTATGTGAACATAAGACGTGGAAAAACTATTTCACATAAGCAAGGACATTTTCAAAAAGATAAGTAGAAACATTTTAAAAGTAAACTAAAATAATTATCAAAGACTAAATATCAATATTATCATTGTGATGTCAAATACAAATATAAAAAGAGGTAAATTTAGTTATGTTGAGATGATGATCTCTTCATCTTTATTGCAATATTTGAGACCTTTCTTCAATAATGTATTTTATGTAGCAGATAAACAATTTCAAATCAATTGTAAGTTTAATTAAAAATCTCTTGGTGACATTACACAAATATGAAACTTAAATAGCAATACAACCAAAATAAAGCCAATTTCTAATTAAGACTTGCTCTACTATTTTTTAATACTAAATTGATTTCCTATTAATCTTTATGACATTGCTTATGTTTATGTGAAATAAGTTCTACAATCGTATCATTGAGATGAAAATTCATTGAAATGCATTGATTCAGTCAAATAATATAGGCACATACATTTTTTTTTAATGTCGTACCCAATGAATTCCCCTTCAGTAGCCCCCTCTCCCACGTCCTCTCTCTCCACCCCTCCCTCTCCCACCTCTTCCACCACGGAACCCCCTTCCCCTACCTTCCCCTCTACCACCCCGTCCACCCCAACCACCACGTGGTCTCCCATCCCCTCTCCCCCTTGAGTAGCCACCAGGTCCCTCATCCCATGATCTTTTCCGTCCCCGTCCCCCCCTATCCATCCTCTCTTCCTGGTCCTCATAGCCACCCCCATCACGACTATCCTGGTCTCCATAGTCATTGTAATCTTTATGCCACTCTTCCTGTTGTCCCCATCCTCCCTGGTTGTAATTCTCTCTTTTATGTTGCGATTGCCACCCTCCCCTCCCCCCTCTTCCCCGGGAAGAACCATCATCTTCTCTGGTACCTCCTCGTCCAGAGAAGCGGTAGTCCCTATCATTCCCATCCCCATCCCCTGCACCCCAATCATCTTGGTAACCATCCCCATCTTCGCTTTGTTCATGACCCCCATATCCTCCATTATCCCTCCCCCTCCCTTGTGAGTTGTAACTATGAGAGCTGCCTGCCTGTCCATGAAAGCCTTGTGATTGAGGTTGGGGTGGTCGGCCACCAGGACCTGGTCGAGAGGATTCCATTCTGTTCCTTCCTGGTTGCTGGCGATAGTCATAGTCTCCATGAGTTTCTGATGAGCCTGAATGAAAATTTGATTGTCGCTGACCTCTGTAACCTTGGGATCTGTAATCTTGATCAGAGTCTGTTGGCTGCTCACCTTGGGTACCAGAAGGAGGCCTCCTTACAGAGGGAGCATCTCCTGGAAATAAGAGCAAATGTCTATATCACAAAACAGGTGGTGGTGAAAAGCTGAATCAAAGAAAATTGTCCACACAAACCTGTGACTCAATGAAAGGTTTGTGTGACAGTAATAGCAATAAAAAAACATGTGCCAGCAAATGAAACTAGAAATTTATCTACAAGAGATTGAACCTGCTCTTCTTAAATGCACAAGAAGTTTTTTGGTGTTTATAGTAACAGGGCATTGGATATTTCATCTGAAATTAGACTACTATCCTAATTTTAAAAAGAAATCTATTCATACTTCAGTCCAAGGCATTTAGTAGAGTAGCACATTGAATAATGGCATGTTTTGGATAAGATATAGGTGAATGGCAAAATATTTTCTATATAAAAAAGTAAGGAAATAAAGTTGTACTTTATATAGAATTCATATCGCCTAGCTGTGCTCATGGTGCTATATAATGAGTATTACATTTGCCTCATCAAAAGCAATACAGAAACAAATAGGACAAGACTTGCAAACTCTTATAGACGATTACATGATTCAGACACAACAACATTGCCTTAATTACTGGGTACCGTACTCATTTTCATCTGAGTCAAGTAAGGTTACCGGGACAAAGTCTTGAAAGCGTCTTACCTAAGAAAACATCGTTAATGACTAGTGATAATTTCTGCCTAGCAAAATTTGATCCCATCATCTAAATCTAAAACTTCATTGCATAGAGTGTCATGGAGTTTTCGCTTAGCATCATGGAACTTGGGTTTGACGAGAAGAACAAAATCCCCAATGAATCCTAAATTTGCCAATGGGACAAAGTCTTCCATGCAGCAAATGAGCATCAATTTATGTTGGTTTGACATTATGGTTGAATGGCTGTAACATCGTATACGAATTGACAATGGACAAAAGCAAATGGATCATATGTGCCATTTACAGACCACCGTCTTTGAACAATGAGATCTTTAGTATAAATGTTTGTATGATGTTAAATAAAACCTTCCAGGTGTGCGAAAACTGCAATATAATAGGTGACCTTACTATGACATGTTGGATTCAGAAAAATCAAAGCATTTGAGTGATATATGTGATAGTTTTTATTTGAATAACATGATATCTGAATCCACCTGTTTCATGAATAATTGCAATGCATCACTAGTTAATGTAATACTTACCATCAAATCAAATCTATGCGACAATAAATACATTTTTGGTACTGGAATAAATGATTATCACAACCTTAAATCAATATGTATCAAATAGAGTAGAGCATTCCAAAAACAAGACCAGTGAAATGAAATTTTAGATCATTCAAAGCCTTTGACCAAGAATTATACCAAGAGGAATAAAAATTAGAATTTTCCAATACAACTAAAAAAGATCATAACATTAACAATAAAGATGTCAATGTTGAATATGAAGACCTTATTAACAAAGTACTTTCCACTGCAAATAAGCATGCGCCAATCAAACACAAATATATACAAAGAGATTCCCATTTACCATATAATAATATGAATGAAGATCTTAGAAAGGACATCTATTGCAAAAGAATGTTATACAATAAATACAAAAGAAATAAAAGCAAAGAAGGCTGGCAAACGTTTAAGAACAGTAGAAACCAAGTTACTAAAATAAAAAGAAGATCTATTAAAGGATACTTTTTGGATCGGTGTATTGGAGGCCAAAAAAACATAAACATTTGGCCAACAATCAAGCCTTTTCTAAAAAGAAAAAACGAAGTCGAGTGATCAAAAGATTATTTTGACAAATGGAGATAAAATCATAAATAACACCCACGACACCTGTACAACATTCAATAACTTGTTTGTAAATGCTTCGAAAGAAATTGGCAACAACATATCAATATCATTTGACCCAGATTCACACCCTAGTATTAAAGCAATAAAAGAAAATTTGACGGAAAAAAGTTAGCTTTGATTTTAAGGAAACAAATCCAGAAACCATCGGTAGAATTATTGAGAGTTTAGATACTAATAAGTCAACCGGTGAAGACACTTTATCAGTGAAACTTCTCAAGGCTTGTGTTCCAGTAATAAATCAGGCATTATCTAATGTTATAAATGAGTCTATAATAACAAGTACATTCTCTGATGAATTAAAGATGGCACAAGTGATACCACTATTTAAGAAAAACGATCCCACAGATGCAAAAAACTATAGGCCAGTAAGCATTCTACCAGTAATATCTAGGATATTTGAGAAAAAAATATCATTACAACTTTCTGAGCACTTTGACAATGTTTTCCATGATTTCTTATGTGCTTTTAGAAAATGTCATGGTTGTCAAACAATAATCCTTAAACTCTTAGAGGATTGGAAGCAATCACTGGTTAAAAACCATTATGCAGAAGCAATATTAATGGATCTGTCTAAAGCTTTTGATTGTTTATCACATGATATTCTTTTAGCTAAATTATCAGCTTATGGTTTAGAACCAAGATCTCTCTCTCTCTACTTGAAAGCTACCTCTTAAATAGAAAACAACAAGTAAAAATTGGAGACACTGTTAACGAAAAAGGTGTCCCACAAGGCTCAATTCTTGAATTATATATTTTTATTCATAGAAAAAGGATTTTGTATAATCATGCTGATGATAACACATTATCTTATAACCACTCAAACTTTGATACACTTGTACAGATTTTAGAACAAGAGAGTAATGTTCTGATCGATTGGTTCCACATAAACTGTATGCATGCAACTCCTGATAAATTTCAATCCATTGCTATTGGGAAAAGAACTCAAATGTTAAATCCTGTTTTTGAAATTGGCACTGCTTCAATATCTTGTGAAAAAACTGTAAAATTATAAGGCATAAAAATAGATTTTGAACTTCTTAAATTTAATGAACACATAAAAATAATCTGCAGGAAAGCATCCCAACAACTAAATGTCTTAAAAAGAATAGGAAAACATCTCTCAAAACTAAACAAATTAAAAAATGTTCATACCTTCATCCTATCAAATTTCAATTTCTGCCCCTTGACCTGGCACTTCTGTTCGAAGTCAAATACACAAAAGATGGAAAAAATTCAAGAGCGTGCTCTTCGTTTCATATACAATGATTAAGACAGCTCATATGTACAACTGTTAGATAAAGCTAAAGTTCCAGCTTTAGAAATAAAGAGAATGTGTACCATGGCAAATGAAACTTTTAAATCCTTTACAAGTTACCACTTATGGAGGCAGAGTGAAAAACAATAATATTCCCAATGAAGACCTGGACAATAATAGAAGGCCAGCATGTAATTTTATTTATGGTGAGGTCTGAGATGATGAAAACAAAATCCAAGAAATAGAAATGCATTTATCCAGAAGAATGCCTCGCAATAAATAGACTAACAGAAAATACAAATGCCAGAGCCCTCAACCTCAAAGAACTTGGCACATAATGTCATACCCGCTCTTTGAGATCAGCAAAAGAGACAAATCAACAACTTATGTCAAGCTGACTGAAACATGAACAGTAAAACTGACCTGTTGAAGGCTGTTGAGAAGACCTCTCATTCAAAATGGATGTTGGATTATAATTTAATGAAGAGATTAAAACAAAGCAGAGATTGCACACGGTCAAGGTTACATACTTTGACAGTTGAGGTGTTCTATCAGACGCTTTTGTTTGCTTACTGGTAATGGTGCCACAAAGGGCCATTATGAACGAGGCTTCATCTGTATCAGGGGCTGGCCATTGGTCATGTTTATAGGCTTTAAGAAAGCTTTCTATAGAATTGGACACCAGCTCAAGGAAAGCATCACTCTTATTCTGTGATTAGTTCAAAATTTAAACAAAAAAGAATTGAAAAAGATTATTCAAGTATTATATGTACATTTTGTACTATCATTCATCAAATTTAACAACAATTTGAAAATATTCTTCTAAAATTTTTTCAGTTGTTCCAAAGAAAATAGCCAGCAGGAAAAGTGAAAACTAAGAAGCGAAAGCTTATGAACCACTACCACTACTACTACTACTACTACTACTACTACTACTACTACTACTACTACTACTACTACTACTACTAACTACTACTACCACTTCTACTATGACTACTATTAATACTACTACTGCGACGACTATTATCATTAATATCTATTTTTACCATCCCACAGCTTATTGGAGACACTGAGATCAAGGTGTTTGCCAGTATGCTCCATTCTCATCTTCTAGGCAGAAAACTCCGAACACGAATCATCCGAAATGGGACGGAGATTGAACCACTGATGGTAGACAATTACTATGATTTTAATTTCCAAGAATCCCGGCTGTTATCGGAAGAACGCACCATCAAAAAGGTAACGATAGGGATTGCCATAACATTAAACATGTATTACTAATATTTTCATTAGTGGGTAGTTCTACGGTCATACAATGCAGCTCTAGAAACAATAGCATTTGTAACCTACAACCGTTTATTGCATGCTAGGCCTGTGCGAAATACCAATAATTAATTTAGCCAGATAACCGGATCACACTCGAAATCCGAATAACGGATCTCAGATTTACATCCGGTTATTATCCGATTGGTGGCAATTTAATAACATTGGGTTTTTATTTCAAACTACAACTTAAAAATCAAACAATATAACTCTCATAATTTCAAAGAAGAAACGAAAAGATATATTATCATTAAGATACAGGTCTATTTACATCATTAGTCTTCCTAAGAGTGATATAGGAAGTAATAGCGTTGAACAAAACTCAACCGTTGCATGGCGATTCACCAATATACATTCCTTTGATTCATTTTATAAGGAATATATCTATGCATAGCCGGGTCAAAAACCGACCATTGATTCGGATTTTATTTGAATTTTATTCGGATATCACAACCGGATCAAATCCGACTAATATTTCGGATTTCCGAATTTTTCAAAAGGGATGAATTGTTTATCCGATTATTTCAAATCCGAAGCAATATTCAGGCCTATAATATGCTGTAAAAATTGCTAAAAAGGCAACAAAGGGTCTCTTATCAGTGACAAACTGAATATTTTGTATTTCATCCCTTAAAGAGTACTTTTTATCTTCCTGTTGCTGTTGTTGTCGTCGTCGTTGTTGTTGTTGTTGTTTCATTGAATTTACCTTCTTCCACTGCAACTTTAGTGATGCCAGGGTTTTTCCAAGACTTCCGTATAAACAGCCAAGGATTCTTTTACATGCGTATTTAACATACATAGGCCTCTGTCGGTCAGGTTTGACCATGGATGCACCACGTTACGCTGTGCCTGAGATGTGGTTGCCCAGGATCACTTCCTTTCTCTCAGATCTTGATTTTTCCTGCTTACTTGGAGGAGAGACAGCTTCAATATGTCTGAGTAGGAGAAGTTTGTAGGGGTGTTTCTCTAAATTATACCATGGTAGAAATTGAACATGCGTATTTATACACCTGTGATCTCGTCTCGGATAGGACCTGGTACTCATTTTATCCTAGCAACTTTGGGATAGGGAGCAGAAGGAACCCGAAAATGGAGTTTCAAACTGAAGCCTGCACAGATTTGAACCAGGGACCTTTGGCTTGGCAAGCGAGCACCTTGCTCACTAGGCTTTCCACTCCCTTCTAGCTCCCTCATTGAACCTTCCATGCATGACGGTGCCATTTTTCAAAATAATTGAGAATCAATTTGAAAACCATGATTTTCAGGCTATACTTAATAACAACAACAGATATCCCTATAAATGAACTACATACAAGTAATAGAAGAATTAGGACCGCAGACTGTCTCAGACATTTAACATCCCTGCCTCTAAAATGATTGCCATGGGCATTCTTTCTTCCCTAGCACTGCAATATTATGGAATAAATTGAATCCAAACATTAGAAGTAGCGAAAGTGTTGAAACTTTTCAAACACAAGCTATAATATGAAATACTTAGATCTTCATAGAATTAGTTAGCTAACACAATAATGCCAATAAATATATACGTTTTGTTTGTTTGCTTGAGGTTTTTTTATTTACATTTTTTTTTAATTGTATCCCCTTTTTTTCTTTCTTTCTTTCTTTCTTTTTTTTTTTTTTTTTTTTTTGGGGGGGGGGGGGGGGGGGGGGGTGTG
>JASKDV010100219.1:0-14715 GCA_032466395.1 Aegires albopunctatus | reverse complement strand
TATGACGTCAAGGTCGGTTTCTCAAGATGTTGGCCTGGCGCGCGTCAGACGGCTGCCATTGACAAGCGCTAGACCAATTTATAAGGCGTACGCTTAGTCAGATCGTACCGGAAACGCACTACGAATAGTGCCTGAGCTTCTTTTGGGTTAAACTGTACCTGTTTCCTCTCGTCCACTGAGTTATATTCTACAATAATAATAATAATAATAATAATAATAATAATAAAAATAATAATAAAAAGAAAAACCAGTTTTCCCATTTAATCTTATATCAAACTATTAAATATTTTGTGTTAAAGGACTTGTTATAAACCAACATTGGAATTCCTTTTTTCTTCATTGCTTTTACCATTTTTACTTTGCAAGATCAGTGAGACCAAACCATTCAAAGCTACATAAATAGAGTAAAAGGATTGATGGAGAGGGCAGTGGCCCATTAAAGACAATCTGATTCATAATCACAAAATATTGGCAATAAATACTTAGGTCAGAACTTTTGCCCTCTCCATCGCAATCAGATGATTGATAAAAGTGGTTGTTATGGACAGCATTGTCCTAGTCTAAAACGTATTCACCAAAAAAATGCTATAGTTCAGTGTTAAGTGACATGGTGGTCAAACAGTTAAGCTGCTGGACTCGAATGCAAAAGGTGACGGGTTCAAATCTCATTAGAGACACTGCGTATAACTATTGGGCAAGGTCATTTACACGAAATGCCTACGTTGCGGTGCTGTTCTTACGGCTGACGCTCGGTGATGGTAAATACCAAATGATAATTTCCCTTCTGGGATAAATAAAATGGAATTTAATTTTGTTTTTATTTTTATTTTGTTTTCTGTGCTGCTGTTGGCTTTGCGAATAAATAAACTGTCATTAAGAGCATGGCTACACTTTACCTGAATGTATTTCATGTAAGCTTGGACGACATCCAGTCCATATTCATCAATCAGTTCTGTGATGAGATTTATGCCCTTTTGATTTGCAGCAATCTGGGCATTCAAATCACTCAGGTTGTCTTCCAAGTTACGTGTGCCACTGCTGCCTGGATATTGACCAGGGGCGTTGAGCGCATCAATCAATGCTGAAACATACCGTAAGAACATTGCCATGACAAAAACTACAATTTTAAAACAAAGGAAACACTAACTTACACATTGCTCTTCAACGTTATTAAACTGATACTATATTTGGATCCATGGCGGTAATACTCAACTTAATTGATTTTATCAGATTATTCAAAGCAGAATGCATTTTGATTATGATATCAATAAGCTATATGTTTCATTTTAATCAGAAAAAAAACTTGCTCTATTTCTGCAAGATCTTAATGACAAGGAGATTTTTAAGAAAAATAAATGGCATAGACATCTCACAAAACATTGTAATTTTGTATTAGCATATGAAGTCTCAACATGCACACACAAATGCGGTAACAAAATAAAATTGGTAAATTTGAAACAACAAGCTTGAATAAAAGATAATTAAATATTAATATATAAATAGAAAATGTAGATAGCAGTTCATAATTGAAAAGAGAGCAGGCATCAGCTCTTGCAACTATCAAGACATTGATAAAGATATTAAAAAAGCATTAGAAGAATTTTCTTCCATTTATTTATATTAAATATTCTACTTTTAACTTTATATCTGCAAATTTTACAGATTTTGTATTTGTCAAAAGAAAGAGACCATTCAATTAAAGTCCGGATAACTGGCAGGAACGAATAAAATCTTGAGCAAAATATTTTTGATATCCCAAAATTTCTAAAACGGCATTTAAGATTGAGCCATTATTAACATTGCCTGCCTAGATCCTTGTCTATAAAGGGATTTGTGCAATGTAAATGTGCAATATATATTATCCTTATCAGTATCATTATTAATAATATTTATATTTCTTTATCTTCTATATTATCATTATTACATCATCATTATTATTATTAAAATGTTTTATTATCATTATTATTATTATTATAATTATAACTAGAATGAAAGGACCTAAAACGATGCATTTTTAAATCAATGGATGTTGAAACTGCAATGTGTGAATTTCAAACAGGAAGGTTGATCAGATTCCAAATGGAATTCTAATCCTTATTAATTTTGAATTTATAAAAAACCACTAAAACCTTCTTTAAACAAAAATCTGACAGGGCCATCCACTGAAGAATATTATTTCATGCATGTATGCCAACTTTTGAGTCGCCAGGTGCTGTGAATTTATTTAAGTGTCAATGTATATTCAGCCATATTTTTATAATAATAATAACAATGATAATAATAATAATAATAATAATAATAATAATAATAATAATAATCATTATCATCATTATTATTAATAATATTATTATTATTATCATCAATAATATAGTAGTTATCATCATTATCATTCTTATTATTATTATCCCCATTATCGTGATGATGATGACAATATAATTATCATCATATTATTATTATTATTATTATCAGGATTAACTCAGTGGTAGACGAGAGGTATATAGTATAGGAATAACTTCACACAGTGATGAGGGCTATGTGAGTCAATAAAATATGGCAGATGTCAGTTCAACACTTGTATTTCAATTCTCTCAATATTACGTCCCTTACAAGGGTGTATAAAGTCCACAATAGCATATATATGTCTTATAAATATATATATAGGAGATGTATATATATAAAGTCACTTCAACGTTGTTATTGGAAGATAGGACTTAAATGCCTCTGATCTATCTTCTAAAGCTGCACCCTGGATCCAGATGAATATGTTATGGACGTTAATTCAACGTTGAGAATTCTGGATAATTTCGTGTTAAATATAAATACCATGTATCGGAAACATTCCTCGTCTTTTCAATATTATGATAACATGAGTATATTTTAAACTCTTCCTTGGATTGCTTATTTTACAAAAAGAGTATTTCAATTTAAAAGTATAACACTACGAAATCTAGTATCAGGTCCATCTGGTATGAAGGTAAAACATTGACTTACCACAAATGCTTCCGTATTCACCACGAAATGACACGAACCACGCATAAGACATGAAATCACAATTTAAACACATGCGACAGAACATACTAAAAACAAGTGCCAAACAATTTAAATGGTACGACGCATAAATTGAAATATAAAATTCAGCCGTAAAGTGAACCATGACACGTTCATACAAATCATAATTCCTCTCAATTATTATTACTAGTTGCTCATCGCTCAAAGCATCATTTCAAGCTGCTTGTCATTTAAAGTATCATTTCAAGCTGACCTTTTTCTTGTAGCTCTCCGCCTTCAACCACTTTGAAAGACTTGAATACGGCTCCTTCTTGATAGATGGAAGTTGAATGGGGGGGCATAGAACCTGGGGTGATGCCACCAATATCTGCATGGTGACCACGGCTAGCTACAAAGAAAACTGGTTTCTTGCTACCTTGATGATACACCTGGACATCAAGGAAATGACACAAAAGTAAGGGTTGATGATCTACAATAATATGACTCTCCATACAATTCACCATGAAAGGATATATTTGCTATAATCCTTGACATCCTCCTGCCCAAAACTAGTCTGTTTAGGGCTTTTTTTATTGATCAAACTATTATAGTCTTTTGTCATGGTTTATTTTCTTTACATTATATTATGTGGGGGCATAAGAAAAACCCTAAATTGGTCAAAATCCAAGATGCTTCATTTAAGAATGCATTCAATACATTAATTCATTCTGAGTACAGTACTTTTTGCAAGAGTTGCCTCCTGCTTAATGCCAGTTTTGCTTAAGTGGCCGTTTTTCCATGGAAACACAAGTTTTTCTATCAAATTCACCACTCTCAGTGCCAGTCCGCTAAAATGCTTTTTTGTCTAAGTGCCCGCTATTTCTGGAGCTTGTCACTTTAAAACGGTAGCAAATATCAACCAACGGTTGATAAATCATTAACGATCACTTTCTAAGGCTAGCAAACGTGAGTTATCGCATAATTGCATGGTTAATCTAATCCCTTTCTTACTATCAGCTAAGTAAGAAGTTCCCGTGAGCCCATGCACTGATGATTCTGAAATTATGGACTTATGTAACTTTACAATCAGCCAATCAAATGCGTCGAAGTAGCCAAGGAGGCAAGACGATGATTTGGACTTCAGCAGGCATGTTCAATGACCCAAGCCGGTTGAGATGAAAACATGTCCTTGTCTACTGATGTACATTAGACAATGCAATCTCACCTGGCAATAGACCATGGGGTGCGTGCGGTTTAAACGTAATAGGGTTTAGTAGAGTCATTAAGGAAGTGCTCGAGATGTTTGATTTGGCAAAATCAGTTGGCATGGGTACGTGTATATGTCTCCAACCAATCTACCTCTCTCCCCCCCGCTCTCCCCCCCCCCCCCCTCTCTCTCTCTCTCTCTCCCTGTCCTGTCCTTCACCTCTTGATCTCTTGTTCTTCCCCCCCTCTCTCTCTGTGTATGTATGCACTTATGTATAATTTGAAAATAATAAAATGATGTTAAAAATGGAATGATTAACATTGAAAAAGTCACGTTTTGGGGCTTATAAACAAAGGGCAAAACTAGTGAATACCAACACTATGCTATGCTGATTCTCGACCATCGGGCACTCTCGCGAAAACTGCTGTATTTTGATTTTTTTAAATATGTTAATATCTTAAACAGTTGAAGAGATATGATTTTTTTTAGATACCTCATCAGCAATAATCAAAACTGAGAAAATTGCATCTAGAGTTATGGTATTCTGTATGAACGTTAATGGGCCATGATAGTTATTCAGCAACACAAAGTATCTAGACATGAAATTCCTGAGATAAGCAAAAATACAACAAGAGTATTTGTAAGCCCATATTTCAAAAGTAAGTCTAGCAACTTGTGAAGGGTTTTCCTATCATCATCATCATCACCTTTCACCCCTGTCAGAGTATAGGCCATGCACAAGCTAATTCCACCTGTCTCTATCTTGGGCTATCTTTTCAAGCTTGTTCCATGTGAGTCCCATCTCTTTGATTTATCTATCAATACATCTTTTCCATGTCTCCCGTGGCATACCCCTGCCTCGCGCTCCCTGTGAATTCCAGTTTAAAGATTGTCTGGTGATATTGTTACTTTGCATCCTCAGTATGTGTCCCATCCATCGCCACCTTCTCAGCCCAATTTCTTCTTCATCATTTCCTGTCCTGTTATTTTCAGGTCCTCATTTCTGACTTTATCTTGCCATTTGATTTTCAAGATACTTCTCATGCACTTCTTGATGAAGGTTTGGGCTTTTTTCAACACCATTTTTGTGGTCTTCCACGTTTCACAGCCATAAAGAAGAACTGACTTAACATTTGAGTTAAAAAGCTGTATCTTTGTCCGTAGTGAGACCTTGCAGTCTTTCCAAACTTTTGACATCTGGTTGAAGGCCAATTTTGCTTTGGCAGTTCTTGCTCTGACATCATCATTGTTTGTCAATGTTACTTCCCAAGAATGTAAATGAATCAACTTCTTCCAGGGACATATTTTCTACCATGACATGGTTTCTTAATGCTGTTCCTACTTTCACCACTTTGGATTTTCCAGGGTGTATGCGTAGTCCAACACTCTTTGATAGGCGATTAAGTTTATTTGCCTTTGCTTGCATCTGGGCATGTGTACAGGACAATATTGCGAGATCATCTGCAAAATCGAAATCATCCAGTTGTTGCCATGGTGTCCATTGGAGTCCGTTTCGTTGGCCTTTTGTGGTTTCTGTCATGACCTAATCGATCGCTAGGATAAAAAGAAAAAGCGAGAGCAGACACCCTTGTCGTACTCCTGTCTGTACCTGGAACGGTTGGGAGAGCTTCCCTTCATGAAAAACTTGGCAGTTTATCCCATCGTAGCTGGCCTTGACGATTTTCTCTGGTATTCCGTAATATCTCATGAGTTTCCATAGTGTTTCCCTTTCCACTCTATCGAATGCCTTTTCATAGTCTATAAAGTTGACTAAGAGTGCTGAGTTCCATTCATGTGACTGTTCCACAATGGTACGTAGGGTAGCTATCTGGTCAACATATGATATATTCTTGGGGAACCCTGCTTGGTTACCTTGAAGTTTGTCATCCACTGCTCGTTTGATTCTCTCCAAGATTATTCTGATGAAAACCTTCCCTGGTATGGACAGCAGTGATATGCCTCTGTAATTATTACAGTTGCTGAGGTCTCCCTTTTTTGGTAATTTGATCAGATGTCCTTCCTTCCAATCTTTGGGTATTTCTTCTTCCCTCCATATCTTTTCACATAGGATGTGTAGCATGTCTACTAAAGCCTCTGTGTCAACTTTAAGTGCTTTTGGTGGTATGTGGTCTGGTCCTGCAGCTTTATGTGGGTTGAGTAACTTTTTTGAGGGTGGATCTAAATTTATTTCAAGATCTCTCCTAGCTGGCAGGATTTCTGGTTGAATGTCTGGGAGTGGCCTATTCAGGAGTTGATTGAAGTGTTCATGCCATCAATTTAGTTGTCCTGCAGGATCGAAGATACTATTTCCTTCCTTATGTTTCAATGGTAGGGTGGGCTTGCTAAATTTACCTGAGAGAGTCCTAATTGTTTCACGAACTATCTTCAAATGACCCTCAGCTGCTTCCTTCTCTGCTCAGTCTTCCAGCTATCTATTCTTGTCCTTCTTGATGGAGTTCTTTACCTCTCTGTTTGGGCTGCCGTAATAATTTTAGGCAATTAGTTTTTCAGCACGGGTTCGGCAGTTGTTGGCTTTTGCTTTCCACTGTCTTCGGGTTATGATCTTGTTGAGGGAATCCTGTGTGATCCATTCCTTGCTGCTGTTAACTTTTTGTCCTACTACATTCTGACAGGTTGAATTTATTACCTCTTTTATCTTGTCCCAGTGGGTATTTATATCACACTCTTCTAGGTCTTGTAGAGTTTGAAATCGGTTTGTTGGTTCCAGTTTGAATTTGTTCCTCTTATCATGGTCCTTTAACAGGGTTACTTGATACTTCTGTCGGATTCCAGTATTTCCTTGTGTGTTTAGCTTTAATCTTAGTTTTCCAATGATCAGGTGGTGGTACGATGCAGCATCTGCACCTCTTAATACTCTTACATTTCCAGTGAGCATCTAAACTTTTGGGAAATACAGAGGTGGTCTATTCGGTTTTCTGTTCTACCATCTGGAGAGACCCATGTTGACTTGTGGATCTTCTTATGTCGAAAGACTGTTCCACCAATGACTAAGCTGTTGAGTGCACTGAAGGCTAGCAATCGTTCTCCATTGTCATTTGCATCTCCAAGTCCATGTTGACCCATAATTTTCTCGTAATTTCTGTTATCTGATCCTACCTTGGCATTTACATCTCCCATGACTATGTTGATGTCCTTCTTAGGAAGCTTGTCCATTATACTCTGCAGTTGATTGTAGAAGTTGTCCTTGTCTTCATCTTCGGCATCATTTGTTGGCGTGTACACTTGTATGATGTTCATGATGATAGTCTTCTTTCCTCTGCCCCTTTCCCTAGATTCTTTCTTTGTTCCAAAGGATGCCATGATTATTCTTGGTCCATGAGCTTCCCATCCTCTGAATATTTTCTGTGCTGCCTTGTTTATAATCATTCCTACCTCTTTCCTGTGTGGTTTATCACTGTCATTTCCAGAGTAGATTAAGAGTTCTCCTTCCTTAATACGTTTCTGTCCCGACTGGTTCAAGCGGGTCTCGCTGATTCCTACGATGTGAAGGTGGTACCTGTGCATCTCTTTGAGTACTTGTGTAGTTTTCCCAGCCTCATATAAGGTCTTAATGTTCCACAAGCCATTCCAAAGAGACTTTGTGGTGGAATGATCCGCTCAACAGCTTCCTTGTGGGTTTGGCTCCTGGGCTTCATGCGTTCTCCTTGTGAAGAAGCTCTATTATCAGCCAAAAAGAGAGTTTGGTATTCACTTGTGTTTCTGTAACAAGGTTGTTTTACAAGAGGGGTCATTAGCCCCTCGCATACCCCCAACCTAGAGGGTTGGGAATCACAACCTGCCATTTATGCTATCTGCAACTGAAGCAGAAACAGTCCCATCCTTAGTCGCCTTCTACAACATGCATGGACTGCAAAATGGCGGAAGACCTATCCTTTCCACTCTTTCTGCTAGAGGGACCCCGGATCCCCACGAGTAGGTTTTCCTATGCCACCACACATACCGTCGCTGTTATTATATAAACGTATTAGTGTAAAATAAGAAGTTTTAGTAGAGAATAAGTTTACTTAGTTTAGAACGGCAAAATGAGACACGCAGTATCTTATATGTTTAGATCATGAAAAAAAGTGAGCATTTCTATTGGCTAATTTTATTTCTGTTGAAAAATGAGGTGAGCAACTTTCAATAAAGTTAATTTGGTGCGACAAAACGAAAATCAGAAAATTTGTAATTATACGCTAATAGAATGACAGTGACGATATTTAAAATGAGTAAGAGAATGATCTAGATTTTGTCTAAAAAGAAATAGCAGCATACCAGGAATGTCATGGCTTAACTTTGCTCACTGACACCAGTGGACGGCAAAAGTAGCTGATGTGAATGAACTTCATGCATACCATGACTGATCATTTTGCAACAGTTCTTTTCTACAAAAAATTGAATCATTCTGCCACCATTGCCGTGGTCCTAATATGCAACTATAGAAGAGACAATTGCTCTTCTTTTATTTATGTTTAAGGGACAATGAGTTACATAAGTAGAATAACATGCATATACTTGAGATCATTATAATGAGGTCATTCTAATTGTTGAATCACATAAGTAAAATGAATCAACTATGAAGAAATCTGTAATTCTTACTGGGGTGATAATGGTCAGATCTGGAAGATGGCTTCCACCAGCCTCAGGATGGTTGCTAAGAATCACATCTCCATCATGGAAATTCTCACCAAGTGTACGCATCTGAATGAAACAGAATGAGGATGAGCAAAATTAGGAATTTTGGTATTAGGTATTCCCGTTAAATTACACAATCAATACTTTGTAGCCAAGGTACTTGTAACCAAAAAGTCAAAGGAGAGACATCCTATATAATAAAGGCACAGTACTTTTAACTCTTACACAGAGCCATGTCTAGCATGGATTTTTATTAGTTGGAAGAAATCACACACCATTACTAGCCTAATGATTAGACAAAGGAAACCACTGAACATGACAGGTAAATTAAGTCGCACTTCTTGTCCATGTATTTCATCTTGTATGGATGATAGATTTGTTCCTGTAATTTTAAACCTCTGCTTTCCTCAATCCCCTCTTCCCTTCTCACTCATCTGCATAAAGTCTGCAGACTAAAGAAACAACAGTTGTCACATGAAGTAAGAATAAGATATTGCAGCTTGCCTCATATGCGAAGACTACTATATTACCTAATAAAGTACATATAATACCTGGTATTGCACAGTCTCCTGCATGGCACCAAGATGAACAGGAATGTGCGGGGCATTGGCAACCAAGCCGCCATCAGGGCCAAACATGGCACAGCTAAAGTCTAATCTTTCCTGGAAGTAGAAGTGATATTGTTATATGCAAGGATTACACTGCATGGGTACGGAATTATAAAAGAAATAATTTCACAATGGCGAATTGTATGTATTCAGCACTAAAATTCCTGACTGTATAGTTCTGCACTTTAGTACTTGGATACTCTTTGAACAATCTATAAAATGTATATTTGATTGACTTTTAGTATTGTCAAATTAGATTGTATTACTGCTTTAGATAAACATCTTAAGCTTAAAACTTTGATATTGTACATCATGGGCTAAAAGTGAATGTGGCGTTATGAATATATTCATTAACAATTTTAATAATCAATTTTAGAGAATACTTCTTTTTTCACTTTACAAATGACGTCTGTAAGCAGTTTTACTAAAAAATTTCTAAAACTCTAAAAACGTTTAAAATTTATTTTTTAAAATCGTTTTACTGGAATGCTTTCAAAAGAAATCAAATCACAACAATTAACATAATGACGTGAATTAAGTAATATTCACCTTAATATTAGTGGAAATCGAAGTCCTTTGAAGAATCCTAATAAAATAGAAATACAAGTGCTTCTTGTGAGTCAAGGAACTTAACAAAAAAATTTCAAGAACAATTAAATTGTTGTTGACTTCATAAAACTGACTGATTCAACAACTTTGGGTATGACTTGATTGTTAGCATATAAATATGATGGTATGAAATCTTAAAAATTAAATACCTTTCTCACTTTTACTTTTATATATTATCATTATTTGATCTGACTGCTCTCATTAAATATTCACGTATCTATGCAAAGATCCCAATGGCAATTTCATACCAAATGTTCTTTATTTATTACTTTTGCTATCTATTACTCTGATTGAAATGCCTCATTTATATTATATACATACCTGCCCATTTGCTCAGCAGTGCTCATGAATCTGTGTGAAAAAATTGACAGTTGTATAGCATCCAAGTCCGTTCCAACCAATTTCTTGTTAGCACTTCCAACCTTTAATTATAGCCATTTTTATATAAAAGTTAAATGAAGATCGAAAACTAAAAGCATAATAGCAGCCATTATTGTAAGAATGATATGCATGAAATTTTTCTTTATATAATGGAATAGAAAGAAAATGCTAATTACCCCAGACAATGAAAATCCAATGGTTTTTAATAGATACATTTATGATAATCATAAATGTTATAAAAAGTAAGTAAAATCCTAAAAAGAGCAATAGTTGAGTTTTAAGAAATTTTAATAAATATAAATTCAATGCCTACCTTTATGCGAATATCTCCATATTCACTAATGGTAGCAGAACAATTTGGCTCTACTAAGATTGTGCTGAAAATAAACATTTAAAGAAAATAAACTTTTTAAAATTGGGTACGTTTTGAAATAAGAAATAAATAAACAGGAAATATGGAAGTAAACTTCAATTCTGAGACAAGAATAGGGCCTCACCCAGAATCCTTTTCAATATTCAAGACCATTCCAAAAAATCATGACCTACAAAATACTTTAACTGCCTCAAAAAAATTCCATTATTATCCTTACACAGAAGCCATAAACTCCAGGTTGTGAGCTACATGATTTCAAAAAGCAGACTTTGATCAAATTCAATAACTTTTTGTCATACAACACCCCTTAAATGATGTGGATGATTTTTCTTAAAGTTAACCAAAAATCTATTTTATCAAATGTTCCCAGTTCAGCTCCCAATTAGGGTACAACAGTAAATCTCTGAAAAAGATATTAAAACGAATTCCGCACTTAAAGAAGGTATAAAAGGGAGAATGAAAGTGGCTAAGAAGGCATGCCAAGAAACCTCTTCAAAGCATATACGCTCGTATAACTCAAATTTTAGTGGATTCTGCAGTACATCATCATGCCTCTTACATTTTACCTGTTTTTATCAATGATAATCGCTGGTCCTTTAATTTTGTGACCTGCTAGAAGATTTTCCAAAAGGTAGACATTGGTAGGAAAACATCCTTCCTCAAAAAAACATTCAACAATCTGTGAAGTGAACCAGTCGATTTTTGTAAAAAAAAAAAAAGAAGAAAAAAATAAGAATAAAAAAAAAAAAAAAAAATTATGAATAATTATATGATACATTCTAAAAATAATTAAACAACATAACAGATGTTAGATCCAATAAATAATGTGGTTAATTAAAATCCATTTTCTATCACAAGTGACAAGCAAATGAAATCTAAAGCGCAGGAATATATTCTTTTAATTTTCTCTGATCAATACACACAAAGCAGATATGGTATCATATCTTCCTGAGTGTGAGAAATGTTTGAATGCCAGGTATAGGAAGCATTTATTCTGATGCCTCAAAGGACCCTCCTAGGAATGGACAATAACAGCTTGCTCAAAGCTATAACTTTAAGTGGCATCAGCTCGGTAAGAGATCTGAGAATGAGAGATGACTCATCCACAAGAATAATGCTCACCTACATATTGAGCTACTAAGCTCCTCAAATCTTTTCTTTACAAAATTTAAAAAAATTAAAAGATATGATGGGTGACACTGACAAAATAATTTTGAAAGCCTTTACTTAAACCATTTCAACCCAAAAGATTTATTTTCAGAATGAAAGTCAAACCACCAGGCCAAGCGTAATACCTTGTAAAATTAAGTTATCAAGCAAGTCAAATAGAATCCAACAGATGATTAGCTCAAATGGATCATATTATGAGCAAGCATTAGGCATCTCATCATTAAATTTTCAACATCAGAAAACTGATTAAATACTTGATCATACTATTTGTACTAACAAAATATTTAGATCATTATTATTACGTACAATTAAATATTATGTGGTGACAAAGTACATGCATATGTACAGGCTCATCCATGATATAGATCCTGCTGTTGTAATATCAAAATGTCATAATGGTATTATAGGTATAACATAGGTATTATAAAAAGACATACTTAATATTCTTGGTTCTAAGTTGATATATCTTAACACCATCATAAGACTTCCTGTAAATGTTTTCAATGAAGACCATTTACACATTTTGGTCAATTATCGTAATTAGAATTAAGTAATCACTATATTTTGACATTATACATTAATTCTGCGTAAATAATCTCTCTCTCTCTCATAAGAAAATGAAAACAGTACTCTCAGTAGGATAACTTACCTTTTCATAATTTGGTTCATCTTTAGCTGCAGGTATTTTAGCATGTGCCAACACTTTGGATTTCCCAACTCCCCTCACACGGATGTCATCAATGAGAACAGAACGATTCTTTAAAGTAAATCCAAATTCTGTTTTATACCTGATGAAGATTTCACAATGATTCTATCATATCACACCAAAAGTTTACTTCTGAAACCACTGAATTACTCCTATAAATAAATTGTGTTGTAACATATCATTAATAATAGAACAATCTGTTCCATATGTATGAGGGTAAACAAATTCCTTCCTTTGATATACTTGGAAAATGGGGCAAAAAAGAATGCTCTAATCTGGACTGTATTAGGTCTTTCTAATCAGATGAAAATATAAGAATGCATCTCTGCTTGATTTAAATACCAATTCATGGTCACATAATAGATTCTACTCAGATGACTGCCATGCAGCATAGCATTGAGTCAGAGGACTACATTTTAAGAGTTAATGGAACAGCTAAATCAACAACAACAACAATAACAACAACCACATCATTTCATTCATCATTTCTAAGCTTAAACACCATTGAAATACCTACCTGTTTATGAAGACTGAAAAGAAATCCCCATAACCAGTAGAATCTGTGGATGCGGGTTGCTTGGCAGTGCACATGAGTGCACAGTCTGTACCATCATAACGAAGATTTAAAAATGGCTGTAATTCAATGCTTGACCTAAAAGAGAGAAAGCAAGTCACAAAATACATGGTAAAATTATTTGTTTATTATTTCAAATCAAATCACCGTTTCATTTACCATCTGATATAATTCACTCCTCATTTAAAAGAAGAAAAAGACATAAAAAAAAAACCCCAATCCCAAACCAAGTCAGGCCTCTGCATTGAATAATTTCAAAAGAAAAAAAATTGATAAGTAAACAGAGCATTGTTATAGAATAAAAATATAATACCATTTAAGAGAACATAGAATATAAAGAAAAATGATCATGAATAATTGAACAATGATGCAAGAATATTATAAAATTAAATAAATTTTTTTTAAATGTGTGAAAAAACCAGAGAAAACTAATGGTATATAAAAATAAAATTATGTAAATCTTATAATATGTAGAAACTTATTTCTTCATTACTTACTCGTCAAAGCCTTGTTGCTGAAGTTCTTTTCGACATTTCTCTTCCAAACTTTGGATCTGCACATCAATGGTTTTAAAATTCTCTATAAAAAAAGAAATCAGTATTTATATTAAAAAACAAACAAACAAAAAAAAACAAAAAAAATAGCAAGGCAAAGAGAATAAAATGAACCTCATATATATAACATTGTAAAAACATTGTTTAGTTGAAATTAATTACATTTTGTTTCTAAGAGAAATAGAGTACCAGCCGGTATTCGGAACCGCCGCATAATTGGAACAATTCATCTGGGACAGAATTCTTCCTATATAAATTATACTGGTTAATTGGAATGGTGTGGAAACAGTTCTCTAGAAAATTAACAATGGAAAGAGAAAATCACTATTAACATTCCTATCAATTATCAGGTGTTTAGATCAAGGACGTGCTTGGGTGAAGGTGTGGCTAGATCTACATGTATGTCATGATCACGTGAATGAGATAACACGATGATAGTGAACGATAGATGGCTGACCGGCCTAATTGAAAATCAATCTTATTGCCCACCTGGTCCAATGACAAGAAGACGCTCTCATTGTGTCGTATGCATGTGAAATAGATGCGAATTTATCACTTAAGCTCCACCCACTTTCCTTACTTCAGTTCATACTCTCTTTCTCTCTCTCTCTTCGTTGTCTCTCCTCTCCCTCTTTGTTCTCTCTCTCTCTTTCACACATACACACGCTCTCCTTTTCCCTTTTCGTTCTCTCTCTCTCTCCGTTTCCTTCTTCGCTCTCTCTCTCTCTATCTCTTTCTCTCTCTCTCCCTTTGCCTCTTCATGACAAGATCTGAGATGGAGCCAAGGCCCAGCTTACAAGTTACGCGTTTAATTTAAATAAGTCGTTTAGAACGGCATTATGCACCAAAGTGATAGATCTAGTAGGCGAGAGGAACTATCGATCGAAAGTGCTTGACTTATTAACGCATT
>JASKDV010100109.1:0-14715 GCA_032466395.1 Aegires albopunctatus | reverse complement strand
CGGTGACGGTAAATACCAAAAGACAAATTTCCCTTCGGGGATGAATAAAGTGGTATTTTATTTATTTATTTATTTATAATAACTAATTCTCTGGCAGTCTATCATTGCAGATAGGACATTAATAATTGAGAAGTGCCCTACATATAGTGATAGGTTCTTCTTGTGCGTCTGTTGTGGGTATGTTCCTTTGTTGCACAGTTAGTAGATTGTAGTCCTAAACACTCAACTATGGAGTTGTCCAAACCACAAGCCGGTCAACTCAGCACCCGACCCTCACATAACCATAATAATAAATAAACGTCAAACCGATCACACATATATATGACATTTTTGTAGTATTTACTGCTTAGTGTGTCTTAATCAAAGTATGCATAACAATCAAATTTGTAAAATTAACATAGATCTAGATCTAGATCCACATTACTTGATAACTTGCCTAGCTATTGGTGTATGTGCGTGTGTGTGATGGTAAGAAGAGACAAAAATAGCTAGAGATCTAGATTATAGATCTAGGCAGTTATGAAGTATTGTATTGTAGATCTAGATCTAGAATCTAGATCTAGATCTAGGCCTATGTTAATTTTACCAATTTGATTAAGACACATTAAGCAGTAAATACTAAAAAAAAATTCATAAGAAGTGTGATCGGTTTGATGTTTGAACCAATTATTTCACGTGCTGGGTTTACCGTCGTGTGTCCAAACCTGGACACTCACTTATTAAAGCTAAAAAGAGAAATTAGACCTATTTTCCAGATTAACATGCTGTTTGTAGATAATCTATGTACACTGAGACATCAAAACCACCACAGCAAGATCTCATATCTGGAATCCTCTGTGGATCTCAGTAGGGAGAGCCGGTATCAGATCAAAATGTAGATTTAACACTGACCAGAAGCCAGTGAACAGGTTGAAACAAAACAATGTGTTGTTGATAAGACATTTTGACACAAAAAGATTCTTAAATCAAATATTTCCTGCTCATAAGCTAAGGCTTTGCTTAAAATTCTACTTCACTTGTGGATTTCGATAAACTTTTATTTGCATACTCATATAATTGAGATAGATCTATCTTTTTATAACATGTAATACTCATGAAAGTTGTCTGTTGCTAACCTGGAGTTTTGAACGAACGCCATTTTCAGGCAAATTCAGCTTCCGCATACATTCAGCAGTTAATGAAAATATGCAAGATGCTCGTAAACTTTTTGAGTAGAAAATTCTGTTCTATGATTTTCAGCATGAATTGAGGATAAAAAATGAAAATTTGATGACTTTTCATTAGATGAAAATAAAAGTAAGAAAAAGAGATTATTTTCTATAAAAATTTCAGGGTCAAACTGTTCACCCCAAAACACAAAGAATGTATTAATACATACATTCATTTGCATAAGTATTCATCATTCTTGTTCATCAATTGCATCTTATAATTTAAATCAATATTTGATATTGTTAATTCTATCTATTTCACAACCTTTTATTTCATTTTAAATGAATTCCATTAGTTGTTGAGGACTCGTTGGGATCAATTGCCAATGCGGATTGAAACTGTTTAGTATGTTATGAGGCACTACTATCGTGAAGTTAGGTGAGGTTGTTTTCAATGGATATGCGTCTAAATTAACCCTCTCTAATGGATTAATCGTGGATATTTTGTGCTTTGTGATAAAACTTGAGTTTCATCATGGCATCCATGCTGGATAATGCTTATGAAAACTTCAAACCTCCTCCAGAGGCTCCTGTTTTTACTCCAAGTGAGGAGGAGTTTGCGGACCCATTGGCTTACATAGCCAAATTAAGGCCTATCGGTCTGCAGTCTGGTATTGTGAAAATAAAACCACCACCGGTATGTTGTCAGGTGTTTGTTTTGTTTTGTTTATATACGTCTTTAACTGCCCTTAAGTTTACTGTCCCTTCTCTCTTTGTCATTATGTCTTGCTTACTTAATTCATCATTTTAACAAATTCTACGTGCCAATCCTTTTACTCGACATGGCGACGTTTCATTTGTCTGTCAGCCAGCCAGCTCTCTTCCCTTACAAGTGCCTGCTTGGTTATGGTCCGTGCAGGTCCGTGGTGAGGTACTAGACAAATGACTCCTATGTAATGGCTTTTATGTGCGATAAACTCTAATTTTTGTCAGAAAGACACTACTGCCTTTTGATATCATACAATTTATCCAATCAAAATACGTGTAATTATGTGAACAATTATCAAAAAAAGAGAATTGAAATACATTTTTGACAAAGAAAACTTACATTTGTATAATATCTCTAGTTAGAAGGGAAAGAGAAAAGTGTAGATGCGAGACAAATTTTTAACTTGCCATCATGGCTTCCCATCTTTTTAGGGCTATGAATGCCAGATATTTAGTTCAAGATTTTGGTCCCTTAAAATTTATTTTCAATATTCTCAAAGAATTTTGCAAGTTTTTGTTACCTATAATGTATAAAGATGATTTGAATTAAATATCATATTTGACTAGGCTATACATTTGAGTAGCCTATTTTAAAGAATCTTAAAAGTTGCACCAGAAATTGGCTGTTTTCCATTATAATAAAAAATATGTTTTAAACCAAGATCTGTTCTTTAATTCCTTGTGATTATTTATTGCAGATAGATTCTAGATTCTAATTAAGTCTTAATCGTAAACTTTGTTTCTTATAAAAATAAGTCTAGCCTAGACTGTGTCATATTGCATAAAAGAAAAAATGTATTTAATGTCATAAAGAAATTAGATCTAGTGGTAAGAGTGTTAAAGATTATGAAAATCATAAGAAAATGATAATGATGATTCAATCAGGGTTCTTGTAAGTTTTTTTTTTATTGTAAGAGTGGGCAAAGGGAAAAATAATTTTCATAGTTTCTTTTGCTTTCATTTCTATTATTCAGATCTAGATCTAGCTATTTTCTCAGAAATGCTGACATTGAATTTAATGGTGAAGTGATATTTCAGGAGCCCAGATTTTGAAATAACTAAATCTTTACCCTTTGATTGACAAGCTATTAAAAATAAGTTAATCTTTTCAGGGACATTATAATGTCATTAGAAAGGAATAAAAATGCCCTGGTTAATGCTAGATTCAATCTTTTTCTCTTTTCCCAAATGATTATTAGGGTCGATTAATTTTTTTATTTTTTGAAAGGAAAAATAATCTCAAAAATCAAGAGACAGGAAGCAGTTCCCTTGCTTTGTAATATATTTAACTCAAGTTTTTGACATCTGTTTGATTTGGATGTATTTATAAATTCTCTATCTCTTCCTTTACGCTTTTATCCAGGATTGGCAACCACCTTTTGCTGTAAATGTGGAAAATTTCAGATTTACTCCCCGTATACAGAAGCTGAACGAATTAGAAGTAAGTTGACACCAGGTGTCATCATCTTCTCTTTTTATTCTTTTTCTCCCAGCTTATTTCTTTAAAGTAAAGTGAAAAGTGACGAAAATAACTGTTAAGGCCTTACCAATGTTGTTTTATCATTGAAAATATAGAGGCCATTGCATTATGTAACCTGGTAAAAATCATTTCTCATATATCTGGTCTAAAGAAAAAATTATTTTTTAATTACTGTGCAGTTTTGGGTAATCTTTGATTAATTCTATTATTTTGCTGAGCTCAAAAAGGGTAGGATGTCTTAATATTTGTCTGGGGGGTGTGTATGCCTACAAGAAGCTGGAAGGTCCAACAGGGCTGACAGTGACATGTAGGTCATGGGCAAGGGCAGCCATCTTGGCTTCCTCCAGGAACAAAGGCTCACCTATAACAGCATATCACTGTTTTGATTGCTAAGAGCAAGTAAAATAGCTATTATTTTGATTTCTCTTTCTTCAGGCTCATTCAAGGATAAAACTCAATTTCTTTGATCGTTTGTACAAATTCTGGGATTTACAGGTCAGTAATGAATGTCTTGTGACTCATGTCTCCCCACCCTTTTTTTTCATCCGATTACACTCACCCCATAAATTCTTATAATCATGAAAACCTTCCTCCATTTTATAGGGTTTTTTTGGTTTTTAAAAATATTTAAATGAACAATCAATCTTTTTTGTTACATTGAGATAAAAGCACATCTAAAAAAGATTGGGTTGAGGGTTGTCCTTTTTTATTCATATTAGGCTATAATTAATATTTTATTTATTTTCACTTTTCAAATATTTTAGTGTATTTCATCAAACTTCTGATTCTCTGTCTTATATAGGGATGTCAGCTGAAAATACCCACAGTGGAGAGGAAAATATTGGATTTATTCCAATTGTTCAAGGTAAGAAGCGATGTAGACAGAAATGTACCTCTTTTTTTTCTCTCTTTATTCTCTTCAAAAAGTGAACATTTCAATGAAGATTCTACTAAAGAGTAAATCAGTTTTGTCACTGGTTTGTTTTTAATTATTATTATTTGTGATCATTTCGAGGAGGATTATTTAAGGATTTTCTTGATGTGATATCGCCAGGACCATCGCTAATAGTGCATTTTGTGCTAATGGAAGTGCATTCATTATAAACTTGTGCAGTTATTCCTGATGATCTAAAATCCTTGTATTTGATCATTTTGGTGGAAACCAAATATTTAATTTAATAAATGAAGTGAGAGGATTTCACAAAATTCAGAGGAATGACAGCAACCTGTGATTTAGAATGTTATTTGGTTACAAAACAGGATATATAATCAATTAGCTCATATAATTCTTTCTTGGGTTGTTTTTTTTTTCTTCCCAATTTTAATGTGCTCATTTATGTTCACAATGCGGGTTCTGTGATTGATTGAAATAACTTTTGTGTTCAAGGATGTTTTTGAATTTCTAATGAATGTTGGTTTTTATGCCCTTTTAAAAATTTTAAAGCGAAATATGGCTTGGATTAAAAGGATGGGGTGGAATGAAATGATTACATCATGATTTGTTCCTGGCCTTTTTGACTATTTCTCAGTGCAATAGATTTGTATTGATAACGGCATTGCAGACATGTTGATTAACAAGTACAGGGAATCGGTTTCTTTGACTGTTGGTGTTTAGTCTTGCGATACATGTGTTTTGTATGGGTATAGATAGGACATTGGTAGAGGGAAAAAAAGGGGTGTTATGGTTTTGATTGTCTGTCTTTGTCAGAAATGGTGGTACTGTCTATTCACCTTTTCAAAAGATCCACACCTTTCAAAATGTCTGTTTGGTGATATTGTGGTTTAGCATCTTCAAATGAAATGTCTGTCTCTGCACAATGAGTTCCATTGTATTCACAATAGGTCTGTCCCCAATCCTATCCCAGACTAACTTTGGGGGAAGACCCCTCCCTCATTCCCCACAACCTACCACTACACTACAAAAGATTCTAATTGCTAGTTAAGTAATGCACTCAGTTTTAATTAAACTGGAAATATTGAAGACTGAAGACAGCAATTCTAGGAAGATGCTGAACAATAACATTGTCTTGTTTTTGACCAACTTAACATGTCTTTAGGAAGGAATTAGAGTAACTTGACAGAGTGGCTATTAGGCTCAGGAGGACCTTTTTTTGAAAGATTTGATACACATCTTGTAGTTATATTGTAAGTTTCAGGGATTTTTTTAATTTTTGAGAGACAATATTGATTGCAAAAATACATTCAATCCAAGATGGCTGTCATCTAGTTAAAATGGTTTTGCAATTGTAAATCTTTGTTTTATGGGGGAGTGTTTTGTCCAATATTGTTTTTATACTTCCTCATTTCTTTTGAAGGCAGAAAAGATAAAGAAAATAGTGATCTTGTGACCTTGTTTGATGTGAAATGTGTTTTTTTCTTGAGGTGGATAAGTTTTTCCTTTTTTGGTTTCCAAGATGGCCGTCATTTATTTTTATCAATTATGTCATTGTGTACCACAATAGATTTTACCTATTATTTGCTTTACTCCTCAATTTTGTTGAAGT
This sequence comes from Aegires albopunctatus, assembly GCA_032466395.1. NCBI lineage: Eukaryota > Metazoa > Mollusca > Gastropoda > Nudibranchia > Aegiretidae > Aegires > Aegires albopunctatus. The sequence goes on along the minus strand of JASKDV010100109.1, from coordinate 8,815 downwards.
ATTTTTGTATTAACAATTATTAACTCCATAGTCAAAATCTCTTAGCATATAAATAATCTTTGGGTTTTTAAAAAAATATAATTTTAGACAGCATTTTGTTCCTCTTCTTCTTCTAATAACTGACTAACTCAATTATGTTGCTATCAATATGCTCTCCATAATTGAAGTATGTTAGATATTAAGTATTATGTTAGCTAACTAATTGTATGTAGATCTAAGTATTTCATTTGTAGCCTATGACCAAAATCACCAACACCTTCGCCACTTCCAACATCTGGATTCAAGCTACCCCACTATTTCGCAGTGCCAGGGAAGTAAGAATGCCCATGGCAACCACTTCCAGAGGCAGGGATATCAAATGTCTGACCATCTGAGTTCCCAGTTCTCCCACCACCCCTATCTAGTCCATCCACGGGGTCCATTTCATCATTTTGCACTTTCTCATTTCTAGCTCTCTGTATCTAAGGGTATCCAAGGGTATTTTTATTAGACAAAATATATTTATAATACATGTATGACCACAAAGAAAATGTTACCATTTTTGGGACCAATATAAAAGTAAAGTCAATTCAATCCAACAGGGAAGGGGGTGGGGGTAAAATTATCCTGCTGAGTGACAGTGCATGCCAAGTAAACTATGTTTCAATTTTTTAATTCCTTTGTTATTGCAAATAAAGTGTTACAATTATATAAATATTTTTTTAAATAATGAATAATTTTCTTTATCATTAACATACAAGTATTGTTTTGTCTTAATTGGGAAAACATAAGGATGTCAAAAGGAACGGGGCAGTGGTAAAAAAAATAGCTTTACACTTCACATCAATATTTCAATTGCACTGTGTTTTCAAATGAAAGGCAGACCATGGCCATTGGCCTGCAGTTACTGCCTTTAATTTGAAAGCAGCAGATTTATGATCTTATATTTTTATCCAATGGCAAAATCTCAAGATTTTTAAAGTGAAACCTTTAATCGATAATTAAAGTTTAACCAAGATTTATGTTTTTCTCTATTTGTGTTTAGAGTCTATTCAAATTTTGGGGAAATTCAGTTGAAATTTAGGTCTTGATGGTCAACAATTAATATCAACAGTTATTTGATTTTTATCTAATTTCCTTAATTTTTTTGTCAACAGACCGTGGAAGAGGAAGGTGGTATGGATATTTTGACCAAAGATCGGCGTTGGTCTCAAGTGGCCACCAAAATGGGCTATCCCAGTGGTCGGGGTGTTGGAGGGACTCTGAAACACCATTATGAACGTGTCTTGTACCCGTATTATTTGTTTAAAAAAGGGGAGACTGTCAACCACATACCTGAGGTGATCATCAATATGTATTGAAGTGTAAAGTATAAATTAGCATCAAACTAATCATGATTGTATTTCGTTGTTGAAAAGAATAGTCTTCTTTTAAAAGGGACAATATGAACATTTTGTATCTAAGCAAACTCTTAAAAAGATAATTTATCAAGTGTCCCTGAGGTTAATAATTTATGAGGAGGGGAGGGGGGAATGTGTGGCATAATCTTGTGTTATTATTATATTCATTTGTGGTAATCTAGTTAATGAGATTTATTTTATAACTCTTATTGTCATCTTTGTACACACAGCAAAAGCCAGTGCCAGTTCTTGAAAATGACAAGTTCGACAAAGAATACAAACCTCATAGCAAATTAAATTCCGATAAGCGGAAGTCCAAACGAGCTGTGAAAGAGGTAGGTTGCCCACATGTGCTATCCTCTTTTTGGATGGTTTTGAATTTAGAATTTCAACGCTACCTGCTATTTTAGATTTTACATTATTTATTTTTTTATTGAATGCACCATGTTACTGTGCTTTGCAAAAATACGCTTTTCATTGTGTGACTGCGCATCGACATTCATTTGCAATTTTATTTCATTTCATACATCTTTTGTATAAAGTTACAAGCCTTTCCCCAGTTTCATTATTCAATTTGTTTATATTGCATTTCGTTACTTACAGTTGGAAGAAGGGAGGGCTGTTTTGATAATCCTATTTTCAGTGGACAACTCTATTTTATCAATGCTGTTTTTGGTTTTCTCTCCCTTTCCTTTTTATTTTTTCTATTTTTTTCTTTTTATTCTATTCCTGATTTTGATTTATCATCTGTGTGCGTGAGTGTGTTTAACAGTCCATCATTTCATTTTTGCGCTGAATCTTGTCAATATCTGGAATCTTAGCTTTGTCTGACTCACTCACTTGGGCTTTTTCAGAGCCCTTCACCAACTAAAGGTCCACAAACTGACATCCCCTTAAACAGCGAGGTTTGACTCTTTTTTACTCTCTATTTGTGTTAGTATAGTCGATTCTGAATGAGCTGATTGCCTGTTCAAAATCAGGAGAAATATTGCTGGTTATGGAGCTTCTATATTTTTATCATTGATGAATATGGGCAATTCCACCTGGTTCGTTGACAAAATCTTACATTGAGGCATAATTTTCATATTTCACCAAATAAGTTGAAAATTGATTATGTTGTACCTCAAACATCCAAGTTTCATACCCTTTAAAGCTAGATCTCCATGTACCACGGTTTGGTTGATATTGACCATGACTTTATAAATCTTAAAGTCTTGATCATAACAGGACAAAAAAGGCCAGTACAAAACTGGCTAAATGCAAACAAAATAATTGTGTTTTGATTTTCTTAATTTATCCACCAAAATGTCTCATCCAAAGAAATGAATTAATTCATAAACCATACACTTGAACTCAGCTTTAAAGGAAGATCTTAAATGTTACAGGACAAAAAAGTACGCCATAAAGACCACAATTAAATCAAACTGCATACTTAAAAAGAAATATTTTCTTCTTAAGGGTCATCAAATAAAAGAATTAAGATGATTAAAACACATATTAAATCATAACTAATTTGATCATAGTTTGGTATTATAGAGAAAATCTCAAGTCACATCTTAATGGTAACAGGACGTAAATTTATCTATTTTTTGTCAAATAAAATTAATTTTAATGGGGTTTTTTGTGTGTGTAGAAACAGTATACACCACATTTTCCCCTGTTTTTGAGATAGTTTACTAGAATTAAGCTTTAGTATTCACTGATACCTGAAATAATAACGCCGTATCTGTGTTACGTTTTAAGAGGGGCCATATTGATCTCTCTCTATCAAGCAGGTTTAAGTAATTTTAAAGACCTAATTTAATATTTCATAACTTATTTGACTCTTCATTATTATATATAACACTGTTAATTAGCTAGGGTGAAGTAAAAGTAGATATAATGTCTAAATTGTAGCCAGGACATGATGCATATTAATGTCCGTTTCTTTCTAGTATTAAAAAATATAAGTAGTGAATGACCCGTGCATAGACTATCGCATTTTTCATTTCATTTCTTTCTAACAAATTCATTATCAATAAGAAAATGCAATTAATCAAGAAAAACAAGCAAATTCTGTCTTAATCGTTAGACAAAATTTAGACAAGTCTTAATCGTAACAATTAGATTAGCAAAACCAAAAAGACTTAAGCTCTGTGGAGGCTGCCATCTTGAATGAAACCGCTTGTTGCCGTAACTCCTGTGTACAATGGTGGCTTGAGAGAACAAGGCTCAATTCCGCCATTACACTTTAGATAACGAAACTTCATGGTCACATCTTAATCGTTACAAACGGACAAAATAAAGTCATTGATGCTCTAAACGCAACTTCCTCGCTGGTCAATAAAACTGCGTTTCACACCGTGGTCGACAAGTATTGTTAATGAAATCATCACATTGAACCTTACATGAGTCAGATTAACTGTAATTATTTAATAGCGGGTAATATTTTTGTTATATACCACTAGTTGATGTAAGATTTTCATTGTGAAACATCAGGTATTTATTCATTTCCAACATACTTTTCTTACCTTCAAATTGATTTTTTGGGCCTCTTCATGACTATCCAAGCTTCTAGAAGTTAAATTCAATGAACACAATAAGTTTTGTTATTATTGACATTCAGATTGCTTTTATTCAAGGATTTTTATGTCATGAGTAATTTTGTCAACAAACCAGGTGGAATTGCCCATACACAATGCTCTAGTTTCTTTTCCCTATTAGCATTCAGATGACAGCTCTACTTGCATTGTATCATTGTAATTTACCAATTTTTTTTAATTTTTAACTAGTATTTTTAATGGTACTACATCCTGGTACAAGTTTCCCCATACCTACTTTGTTGTTGTTGTACTCAAAGATGGTTAATAATTTTATGTCATTATTATTATCATTATCAACGCTAACATCATGAATGTGCATTACATTTTAAGACGAGTTAAACATCGAAATCCTTTGTAATCATAGTTTGCCACACTAATTTTACTGTCCATGTCATATTGTTGTAAGAACTTTTTTGCTAGAATTAAATGCCAGACCGTATATATTTTAACTATAAAATGATAACGAGCTGTAAAATGTTATACATGGTCAGGGATCACAGTTTTCCGCGGTTGTCACCGATGTAAGCCAGCAAGATAGCTCATAAAAAAAGAAAACAGCGGGTGTGCACTTGTTTGGTTGGAGGTAAACAGGAAGTAGGCCTATAATTGATCTAGATTTGATTCACAGAATCTAGAGATGAATCTAGATTTAGATTTACATCATGTTTCTAGATCTTGAGATTAAGTTCTAACATGTTTACGCAGACTTAAGCTGTGGTGTGTTGATCTCTGTTAGATTTGGTAAAATGGCCTATTGCAGTTACCATAATGGACTCTCAAAAGCCAAAGAGGCTTAAGTAAAGGAAATAGATAAGAACTGTAAAAATAAATTTAAATTTCAGTGGCTAGAGCAAAGCAAAGTATCTTGTTGACTGATACCAGGGCCTCCCTAGTATTACAGAAAATCTGTAATCGTTATAGAAAACCCGTTCAAACCACGCCAAATTACAGAATTGCAAAAATTTTCGGTAAAATACAGATTTTTTAGATAAATATAATTTGACTATAGCATCACTTTATTTTTACTTTTAGACTGTTATTTTATACTTGTTTTCATCAAACCAACATTCAAGGTGCCATAATTTAGATCCAATTTTCCATATAGGTCTAGAATCTTTAAAATATTAAACATGGAACCTTCTTTAGAAAGAGTCTCAAGCATTTTAAGTTTTAAGACAACTGTCATATTACATTAACACAACCATTATATTGTTGGGTTTTTTTTTATATTATGAGAAATAACTGTCTCATTACAGATATTTCTGTCAAATAACAAAAATATTATTAGGTCATTACAGAATTTTGAATTTCTAACAAGGGAAGTCTGTGATACCCCTATTTTTAGACTAGGTATAGGACCATACAATCCATAGAATAATAATGCATTATTATCACAACCCAAGCAAAGCTCTCACATTGACAGCTGTTGTTGTAGCAATGGAATTTTTATTACATAATTTCAAAGATTGACAAAGTAAAAGGTGGGTAAAAAATGTTATGCTTCTGTTTTTGATTATTGTATTTTGATGTTTTAAAAAGTTCCTTGGACTGAGTTGGGTTCATGAGGGTGTTTACCCGATCAACCGTCAAAGTTCAGGGGTTGCAAACATTTTTCACTGTGATCCCTGCATGGTCTACTTATTTCTAACTTTTGAATGTTTTATATATGATATTGATAGCCTTTTAACTCTTCCACTTTGTTGCCCTAGCCTCATTAGGAGTTGTGAATATCGCCATACTAAGATACTCCGTATCTTCCGAGTGAGACTGAATAATATCTATTTTTTACTTTACTCCTCCACACAGAAGGTGAAAAGATGTGCACAATGAAGGGGTTAAATGTGTTATAGAGCTATAGCAAAATGAGGACCAAAACAACTTAATGAAATTGTTATTGTCAAAGTTCTTTATTTTTATTGAGATATTGAAGTTAAATTAAATCTTCCCCATGTTGATGAATGGTAGAAATTGGCAGGGTAAATACTATTGTTTTTGAAAGCATGCAAATTTGTTGTGGTAAAATCTTTCGACAATTGATATCCAGGCCTTTTTGGTCATGGAATACAGTTAGCTGTGCAGTCTCTCAGTAAGTTCCCTCGCCCATTAGCCATTACTCAGAGATCAGTATGGTCTGGGAAGTTTGATTCAGTGCGAACTGTCCTATTTTGGTTTTTGTACGATACATGCTCGATCCAACTCACAAGTTTAACAGCCTAGTTTTATAAAACAGCCGTGATATGTGCAAACATTTCTATGATGGTAACTATCTAATTGATTAACATTTAATTTGAGCCTTTAATGTCTTCATCATTGATCAAAACACTTATAATTTGCTTTGAAAATCTAAGTCTCTGACTTGACCTAGAATCTAGCTTGATGAGAGGCCAGTGAGCCACGCCATGGCTACCCATTATCTTTCATGGGACAGTGAATAATATTACGCAAACGTTTGTTGCTGTCTCGCGTGGGGGGATGGGGGTAAGGATGTTTGTACGAACATATACGTCAAACGGCCTAAGAGATGCACAGATACACACAAGCCACGGCTAATGGGCGAGGGAACTAAGATACCATTAAAAACAGAAATACAACAAAAATATTTTAAAAAGTAATTGTATTTTTCCTCTGAGCGTTTAGATGGTTAGAAAATGAAATGTTGCATTTAGCTCACACAATTCTCCAAGCAGAGTCAAAGGAATTTTACCTTTATGAAATAACCTTGCCTAAGAGTTAAACATGGTGTCTCTAATGAGAATCGAACCCGCTACCTTTGGCATGCGATGCCAACGGCTTAACCATTTGGCCACCGTGTCACTAAATGAGATAAGTTTTTTTTTAAAGTGAGCTGTATTAGTTCACTTTTGAAAGACAATGGCAAATAATTTTGGTGAGTATGGTTTGCTTTGTTCATATATATATATATATATACAGTTTTAGCGGTGATTGAAGTCTATATTATCCATATCCATATATGGGCAAAGTCCGAATTTTATCTATGTTTTTCATTCTTTTCTTCTTTCTTTTTTTTGAACAGGACGCAGATATTAATTACACTGCAAACAGTGAGCTAAAGAAATTGCAATTTTTTGGTGCTGGACCCAAGGCTGCTGTTCCAGGATCTAAAGGTAATAAAGGGCCTCCTGTTAAATACCTATTGAATCATTTATTGGCCAAGATATTGCTGCAACTCCATTTTGTTCTTTAGGTAATTTTGTAGCATCTAAAGAACTTTATACTTATACATACTTAATAATTATTCTTATCCCTCCAGTGTCGTCATACGTCACATAGGGCCTTTACTTGTCATCATTTTTTTATTTGGGCTTTTTTTAAAAAAAAATTCTTTCATTTGTTTTGCAGATGATCCTGACTTTAAAGAAGAAAAGGTTGATAGTCGAAAAAGTAGAATGAAAATGGCCATTCCAGGAGCATACTCTGGGGTAAGACAAAGCAAAACATTAATTATATTTATTTCTCAGAATTTTTTCTTTTTTTAAATAATAAAGTAATTGAATACTATTTTTTATGTGGTTTATTATTAAATGTGTCCACTCAACAAAACTTCATTTTCTCCCTAGCGATAAAAAGATTGAGCAGTATTATGTTAAGTGGTTTGGTTAGAAGTTTCTGTAGTAAAACCACACTTTATACATGCATCTTCAAAACCATGTTACACACTTTCACTTATTCACAGTACAGTCTAGTCTCTCTAATCTGAATCCCTCTGCAATGCAAACGATGTTTTGGGAACGGATCATGTCTTTACTATTTCTCAAGTATTCCCTTAATTGAACAATTCTGTAGTACGAGCAAATTGCTGGGAACGGAGGTGCTCGGATTAGAGAGACCAGACTGTTCTGTCATCTATTGATACCAACATTTTCATAATTATTGATGATGAAATAGAGCATAAATGTGTTCTCATCACCTGTTTTTTGATTGAAGGAGAAAGCATGCTCATGCTGCTTTCTCTTGTTTCCAAATTAATTATTTTCAGTACCTGTAGAGGCAGGGATTACATTGTCTTTGATTTAGTTGTTGAAATGTGTTTGTAACTTATTGCATTTTATTCTGTTCTATCTAGCAGCCTTTTCTTCTCTGCTATTTATCCTGTCATTTCTTGTTATTATTCTTCTATTCAAACAAACTTAAACTGATTGGAATTGAGTATTATTACTATCAGGAGGCCTAAAGAAGTATTAGCCCACTAAGGTGACCTTATCTGGTGCAGTGGAAAATTGCGACATTTTTGCTTTTACCACAGTATGCCAATTTTTGCCATGGCTATCATTTCTTTTGCAATTTTGGTTATTTTTAGCAATGTTAGTACACAACAAAGCAAGAAAATTTGCAATTTCAGTTGTTTCTGAGAGCAATTTCATCATTTTTGTAATGCAATTTTCGAAATTTTCAAATGCAATTTTCTAATAGTGATATAGCCTTTGGTTAAAAATATCAGGTTAACTAAGTCTATGACTTGACCTAGAATCTAGCTTGATAAGAGGCCAATGAGCCACGCCATGTCTACCCATTATCTTTCATGGGACAGAATTATACATTGTATACATTTCAGGCTGATAAGTACTACTGTCACATGTGTGGAAGGGGGGATGGTGATGAGCATATGTTGTTGTGTGATGGATGTGATGATGCTTTTCACACTTTCTGTCTGGTGCCACCTTTGGCAGAGGTACCTAAAGGGGATTGGAGATGCCCATCTTGTGTAAAACAGGTAGGGCTAATAGCTTATAAATGCAGTAGCTGTAATTGTATATGCCTATGGATGTATAAAACTTTGCAAAACCAATTGCTTCTTAATTACATACACCATGCAATGTTTAAAAAGGCAACTTA
>JASKDV010099998.1:0-14719 GCA_032466395.1 Aegires albopunctatus | reverse complement strand
TTGAAGGTAAGAAAAGTACTTTGGGAATGAAAAAATACCTGATTTTTCACAATGAAAATCTTACATCTAACTAGTGGCATATATCTAAGCAAAAATACTCCCCACTATCCAATAATTACATTAATCTGATCCATGTAAGGTTCAATTTAAAGTTCATCTATCTTGCAAAAGTCAAATTTATTGTAAAGGTTTAATAATACTTACATAACATAACCCTAAAAAAATCGGTCTTAATCGTTACTAATTTTATCCGTTTTCTTCATAAAATTGTACCGTGAATTTCTATTAAACGAGAGAGAGAGAAAATCGTGGATTTTGGGTTGTGATTATATCATTAATATTACATCTGTCGACTACGGTATGAAATGCGGTTTTACTGACCAGCGAGGAAGTTATTGCATTCATAGCATCAATGGCTTTATTTCTGTCCACTTGTAACGATTAAGCTCCGACTGTGTAGTTTCGTTCTTTAAGGTGCAATGGCGGAATTGAGCCTAGTTCTCGCAAGCCACCGTTGTACACGAGAGTTTCGGCAACAGGCGTATTCATTCAAGATGGCGGCCTCCACAGAGCTTGAGTCTTTTTGTTTTTGTCCGCGGGAAATCTAATTGTTATGATTAAGATTTGAGACACAATTTGCTCATTTTTCTTGATTAATTGCAATTTCTTATTGATAACTTGGGTGATTATGAATTTTTTAGAAAGAAATGTAATAAACAATGCGATAGTCTATGCACTGGTCATTCACTACTTAGATTTCTGATGCTAGAAAGAAACGGACATTGATATATGCATCATGTTCTGGTTACGAGTTAGGCATTAGATCTAGAAATATCTACTTTTACTTCACGATTTTCAGGCTGGTAAAAGGAGTTCCCGGTGTACCCTGTCTGGCGCTTACAAGAGAGACATCTTAAATTTAAATCCTACAAACAACAACAACCCTAGCTAATTAACAGTGTTACAATATATATAATAATGAAGAGTCAAATAAGATATGAAACATTAAATTAGGTCTTTCAAATTACATAAATCTGCTTGATAGAGAGAGATCAATATTGCCCATCTTAAACGTAACACAGATAACACTGACAATTTTTACATGACAAAATATGTCCTGTTACATTTAAGACCAACACAGCGTTTTTATTTCAGGTTTCAGTGAATACTTAAGCTTAGTTCTAGTAAACTATTTCAAAAACAGGGGAAAATGTATTGTGTATACAGTATACTGTTTTTACACACAAAAAAACAACATCAAAAATTAATTTTATTTGACAAAAAATAGACAATTTTACGTCCTTTTTTTTACCATTAAGATGTGATTTGAGATTTTCTCTATAATACAAAACTATGATCAAATTAGATAAGATCTAATGTGTCAGAGTGTTTTAATCATCTTAATTCTTTTATTTGATGACCCTTAAGAAGAAAATATTTGTTTTTAACACGTAAAGCGCTAGGCATCCCACGGCAGTGCTAAACTAGCCAGTCAGGTAGGCTGTGAATGCATGATATTCTGAGAACGAATTTGGTGTGGTGGTGTTTGATGTTCTGTATTTGGGTTCAATAGAACAAAACAAGCTGCAATGAAGAGCCATTGCAAAGGGATGTCGACCAAATCCCAAAATTTGTCAAAGATTCTCTTTTTGTCTTCCAAGACTTTTGTGAGACACTTTTTGGGACATTTGTCGGTAGAATCTTTCCCGGCAGGTCTCTGTGGCACGTTATTTCCTCTTTTTGAGATACATGCCTTTTCCTGGATTGCACAGGTCCTTTTACTTGAGGACGGGGTTTAGTCTAGGGGTTCTAGCTTTCTTTACTCAATCAGTTGCCTCATCTTCCTCTTCTAATACTCCTGTGGCGTCAGACCTCTCTGTGCTGGCATCCCCACTGGTGATTAGATCCTCAGTCTCACCACTTCATTCACCATACCCCAATACTACATTCACGGCCTCGAGCTAATGCCTGCAATTCCACTTAAGGAGCCTATGTCAGTCGTTCCACCATTCATACTAATCATACCACTAGGTCCAGGAATCACGAGGGCATCAATACCCAATTGGGTCTCAACAAACACTTTCGTCTCTTTTGGTCTCAACTCTCACAATCTCAAGGCACACTCACTTAAGCAATTAAGGTTTCAGGGCTGCCTTTACCAAAGACGACAGAGTCCATTCCAGATATCATGGCCCCACAAAGGTCACTGTGTTCGACCAACTGCATTTCTTCAAAGAAGGCGTTGGCTGATTGGTCGTCAATGAGAGTGTGTGCCATTTAGGTGCTCGTTGCTCGTGCCAGACCAACAGTTCCTGAATCATGATCTTGCTCAACCCTCTTTGAAACCAATTGAGCAAGGGGTTGATCTTCATCGACCCGGCCAGTTGGGCAAGGGGTTGATCTTCATCAGCCCTGGCTTGTTGATCAAGGAGTTGATCTTCATCAGCCCTGGCCAGTTAGGCAAGGGGTTGATTATTATCAGCCCTGACCAATTGAGCAAGGGGTTGATCTTCATCAGCCCTGGCCAGTTGATCATGGAGTTGATCTTCATCAGCCCTGGCCAATTGAGCAAGGGGTTGATCTTCATCAGCCCTGGCCAATTGAGCAAGGAGTTGATCTTCATCAGTCATGGCCAGTTGATCAAGGAGTTGATCTTCATCAGACCTGGCCAGTTGATCAAGTAGTTGATATTCATCGACCCGGCCAGTTGGGCAAGGGGTTGATTATTATCAGCACTGGCCAATTGAGCAAGGGCTTGATCTTCATATGCCCTGGCAAGTTGATCAAGGAGTTGATCTTCATCGGCCTTGGTCAGTAGTTGATCAAGGAGTTGATCTTCATCAGCCCTGGCCAGTTGATCAAGGAGATCATCAGCCCCGGTCAATTTAGCAGGGAGTTGATGTTTATCAGCCCGGCCAGTTGAACAAGGGATTGATCTTCATCAGCTCTGGCCAGTTGATCAAGGAGTTGATCTTAATCAGCCCTGGCCAGTTGATCAAGGGGTTGATCTTAATCAGCCCTGGCCAGTTGATCAAGGAGTTGATCTTCATCTGCCCTGACCAATTGATCAAGTAGTTGATCTTCATCAGCCCTGGCCAGTTGATTAAGGAGTTGGTATTTATCAGCCCTGTCCAGTTGAGCAAGGGGTTGATTTTCATCAGACTTGGCCAGTTGATCAAGGAGATCTTCATCAGCCCCGGTCAATTGAGCAAGTAGTTGATCTTTATCAGCCTAGCCAGTTGAGCAAGGGATTGATCGTCATCAGCCCTGACCAGTTGATCAAGGAGTCGATCTTCATCTGCCCTGACCAATTGATCAAGGAGTTGATCTTTATCAGCCCTGGCCAATTGATCAAGGAGTTGATCTTCATCAGCCCTGTCCAATTGAGCAAGGAGTTGATCTTCATCAGCCCTGGTCAGTTCATCAAGCAGTTGATCTTCATCAGCCCTGTTCAGTTGAGCAAGTACGTCGTCATCCAACCCAGTTGGTGGAACAGAGGAGATTCCACCGTCTAATCATATCATTTTGGCGAAAGGGGTTGTGTCGTCCGGGTACTCAGAATCAGAGGTGTTTCCTTCATGACTGGGTAAACTTAGGTTGGTATGAGACTTTCCAGTCCGATTCTCCTTCACCAGTCTTCTCAGGGTCTCCTTATCAACGGTCATTGGTTCCTGGGGGTTGAAACCCCAATGCTTCAAGCCCCCGTATACCTCCGTAATTGCGTATTATTACACAAATATACATGTACGTGTATAAGTAATGGTACTAGACTTTGCAAATGTTCAACAGCTTCCACTTAAGATTCTTTTTTAGAAGTAAGTCATCATTCACAACTAAGAATGTAGATTCAGTGCACCTTATTCATGTTTACATATTGGCGATATTATTATGATTCGTTGCTCATTAGCTTTGATAATTTGAGATTGTGAAACATCGCAGTCACATGATCAAAAACAAACAACTTATATTGCTGATTGAGAAGACTGTGCTAGCACTATTTGTAAAACATGCACCAGATTGATTGGAAATTGTCATTAACACAGTTATCTTCAAGCACTCGCACAAGGCGTTTGTGTAGACTCTATCTATCTATTATAATCGGGGGGAGCAGGGCGCTGTACTACGGCGACCAACAATGACTTGTTGTGAAATTTATTGTATTTATTTAATGCCATTATTATGTATAATTATTATTGTATTATTTAGTGATTGTATATGTACGGTTGATTTCATAACATGTATGCCATTGTAAAACAAATTTCCACATGTGGATGAATAAAAGTATTATTTATTTTTTATATTTTATTTTTTATTTAAAACCAGCAGTGGACACCCTACCACTAGTTAATATGATTTTCTAGCCCAGGATCCCTGCAAAGATCCTTTATGAAAGAGTGAAGATCAATACGCGATGTATATGCATGAAAATTCCAAGATTTTGAATTTTTTCAGTGCATTTTTTTAGTGTTTCATTCTCCTTCCAGATTGGCTATCTATTAGTCATCAATATGCCCGAAGGAAAATCCAATCAAGATGATCACTCTATTGAAGGATTGGAATTTAAAGTAAGCAACATTATCATTTATTCACTCCTGCATCTCTAATAATGCAAGACATTTGATATGTACTGCACATCTATCGACATCTCACATATATCAACGTCAATTTCAAAGTCCCATTTTTTTCCCATCATATCTCATTAATATAGAAAAACTCAAAAAAAAGGTTTGACAAAAAAGCCCTTAAAAAATCCCTTTTTTAACATATGATCTCTATTTTGTCGGTGAAGACATTGATAAGCACATAAACAGCATAAATAACTATTGATAGCCAATAAAATTGTTTGTGAGAGTCACAACAAATGGATAATGCATGTTATTCAACCAATGATATCCGTCCCCTATATCCGTGTAAGCCAATGAAATCACATGCTCTCATCCGACCCAAAACATGGCCCCGATTAAGGCCAAATTAGATCTATAGATTGACATTGTGCTGGTGTCTTGTGTTGGTAGTGTTCTTCCCCCTTTTTTTACTATTATCTATTAGTTGATTTGATAAATCGACATCCCGCTTATATTGATATATATTGACGGTTCCTGCAATGTCAATATATGCGGTTGCAGAGTATTAGATAACCCTAAGAGAGAAAAACAAAGATCTCATTTATATAGCACCCAACACGAGGAACCTCAGCTCTAGGCGTTTTACATTCACTTTCAACTTTCCCTGGCCGACAGCTACACAGAACAAATAGGACAAGACTGACAGCCTGTTAGATGCAATTACAATTTTTGGACATGACCAAAGCTCCATTCACACGTACCTGAGTGGAATGAGGTAGATGGGACAGTGTCTTACCTAAGGACACACTGTCAATGACCAGTGGCTATCGAGCAAATTTGTATCTAGCGGGATACAGTCCCACCATGTCACCCAGTCAACCGGTGTCAGTGAGTGGAGCCGCTTGAGTTGTTCGTGTTCGAACATTTGAAGTTGAAGGAAAGAAATAAAAAATTTAGTGATGCAGGTGGAAATAGAACTGACGACCCCTGCAATGGCACCGAATTGCCTCGGCCAATGAAGGAAAAGTATTCTTTGATCCAGTCAACCACCACGCCTCTAAAAGAGTTTGGAATCAAAGACTACCTATCCTTGTCTGGCAGTACATATGGCATCGTGGTCTAATGGTAGGCATTTGTACTGGTGGTCGAAAGGTCCCAGGTCCGAATCCCAGTTGGGCGTGATGTTGAGTTTTTGGGAAAGACTCTTTACATGCATTTCCTCACCATACCCAGGTGTAGAAGGGGTACCTGGCCATAGGTAAAGGAAGATCTTGTCAGTATGCTAGAGTTAAGCGCCTTTCATCAGGCTGCACCTCTGTATGCCCCGCGAGGGGTTGAGAAGGATTTTGGATTGCAATGACCTGTCAGGGAAATTCTGTAAAGCGCATTGAGCACATTTAATGGGAATGCGCTATATAAGAACGTTCTTTACCTTTTTTTTTTCTTTTTTTCACTTGTGCTAAGAAAAGATTCCCATTTGAATACTAGATCTTATTATAGACTGAATGTTTCACTCCTTCATGGATATATTGAGTGATAAACTCTTTAAAAGAGTTGCAATATTCCAACTTTACTGAAACTGAATATCCTGAAAAGTCTCATATGGCCAGTTGCCATTTATGGTTGTGAAGCCTGGACCCTCAAAACACAAGATATGAATAGACTGAATGCAGCTGAAACGTGGTTCTATCGCAGGTTACTAAGAATAAAATGGACTGAGAAAAGAACCAACAAAAGTGTCTACGGAGAGTTTGGCATTCAAATGGAATTGAATACAGAGGTAAACAAAAATAGACTGTTCCGATCTGGAATTCGAATTTCCAGATTAGCATACTAAGAAATAATAAATACAAAATCTGTTCTCAAAAACTCGTTTGGATTACAGATGGATTCGGATTACAGAAGTCCGGATTAGAGAGACCAAATAGACTGTATATTACTTTACAAGCATGAAAGATATGACTCAAAAAATTGTATTTTCTATTCCCCTTTATGAATTTGAATGTCTTTGATCTACAGTTTGCATCCAATGGCCAACTCTTCTACAAGACACCCAAAACAAATGGTAAAGCTTGAACTTTGAACCATTGTGATAAAACATAAATAAATGTGTGGGTGCACAGGAACACCCCATCCACCCAATAATGAAAATTAAGATAATGATTGGTCCTGAACTCCTCATCTTTTCTGAACATTTTGCCTTTTAATTGAGTTGAATATCTTCACTGGTTAGAAAATTGGGGAAATTTTGGTGCGCCTTCTTAGCAAATATCAATTTTGAAAATTGAGTTTAAAATATGGAAAACGACAAAACAATGGGATAGATTGCCTTACAAAAATACAAAATTAAAACTTTTTAAAGGTTGTTATTGCGCGATAAATCTACTTACAAGATCAAGATTTGATAATATTGGACTATCAGATTCTGTTAAAACCAAAATTTCCTTGAAATGTCATATTTTGATTTGAAAGGGCCTAGCATGATACATGTATAAGCTTTTGCGAGATGTAATGGATTTTCCTGTACGCCCACACATTTTTCGTTGTCTAAAATTAATCTGTTTTCCTTTTCAGTGAAAATTATATGGATTTTTTAGATCTATATTTCATGAGAGCCTTCATTATTCGATTACGATGATTTAGCATAATTATTTTAATTTTAGTAGGCTAAACCTTAATCAGAATTTATCTTGTAAGAATTTATCATGGGAAAGTTAGATTTATTTTGATCAAATAATGAAGCCTATCCTTCTTTCACAATAACCAATATTTGCAATGATAATAATAATTCCAATTCCAATGCAATCTATCAATGTATTGCCCAATCCTGTAACAAAACATGTTTCAAAGCCGTCGTGTCATTTTGATGCCAAGAAATATTGAAATTTAAAAAATATCGAAGTCATATGCATAGCTCGAATGAATGAAATTCTTTTAATTTATTCTCTCTGCCTTCCTTTTTTGTTCAAAACATTTTCAATTGATGTTGATTTGTCTGTGATTTTCCAAGGTCCTCATAGGACGTCATTAGTCGTGTTGTGTGGTATTCATTCGTTCAATGTTTCTGACAGTGTGGAGAATGAACATCCTTTTTATTCTTATTTGTTCATTATATAAATTAGCTTAATAACTCTTTGATCCCCCCTAAGCCAATTTTTCCAGCTCAGTGCAAACATTTGGACACCAGACCGATTTTTTTCCACTGAGGATATTATCACTCTACAGCCTGGTCTCTCTCATCCGGACTTCTGTAATCCGAATCCTTCCGTAATCTGAACGATTTTCTGGGAACGGAAGTGCACGTTGACGTTTGGTTGGCAATTCCTTAATCCGTAAAATTCAGTAATCCGAACAAATTGCAGGGAAGGGAGGTGTTTGGATTAGAGAGACCAGACTGTACTTCACAAATTATGCAATGGCCCCTTTCAGAGCATGAATATGTTATTCAAAGTTTATTTTTACTTGTACAAAATGAATCTGGTATTAAGGAGGATTTCTTTATAAAACTATTATTCAAACTTTGAAAGAGTTATAAATGGTTAAAGACAGGCAAAAAGATAAACTAAAAAAATTCTTAGGTTCAATTGTGATAATTCCTTGGGGACTCAAAGAGTTAATTTTTGTCTCAACCAAACTTCAACATTTTCTTCATGGTCAATATAAACTCGTTGTGATTTCTTTTCATTTTCAAGAATTGGACAACATTCTAGGTGACACTTATTCAGAAATTCTAGGTATGTCTTCATAGCATTTCATTTAGAGTTAATTAAGATCAATTTTAACAGATTTTAAAAATTATGTTACATGACATATAGTTTTATTTTGCCTGCTTCTTATACATTTGCTCTGACCTCCTCTCACTTTATTTTAAACCTGTGGATTTTAAACCAGTGAAGACTTGAATTGATTTCTCTGTCTATAACTATAAAGGTATTTTGCGAAATGCCATTTAAAAAATGTATATGTTAAATCTGTTAAGTAAAAAAAAAATAATAAGAAATCCTTCCATTCCTATCAGATAAAGAACTTCTCATCATGCACAAAGTGCAGACAGAGGTTTTGGAATGTACCCAAGTGCTACTGGATGTCATGAATTTAGCTGCAGAACTAGATTGGTATGTTCATTGTTTTAGAATGTACTGGTACTCAAGTCTGTTGGATGTCATGAATTAACCTGCAGAGCTAGATTTGTACGTTCATGGTTTTAGAAGGTGAGCAAGTCTTCGCAGTACAAGCCAATATTTGTAATATTGGTGAATTGGAAAAGCTGCTTAATTGGAACAGATATTCTGAGACAGAATTCCTGCTTTAAAGTTATGCCATTTAACATCCACTTCTTATATAGAAAAGGAAAAAATAACCATGGTTCTAAAGCTAGAAACAAAACAAAATGAAAGGATTGCTGTAGTAACATAGAGTTCCTATACAAATTAGCCGTTCTTTCCAGATAAAGTGTGTGAGAATTATGTCATGCCTTATGTACACTTGGTATGCTTAGATAGTATATGCTTACATGTATAGTAGGCCTGTAAAATGGATGTGTGCTTGTGGTGTGTAGTGGTGTAGAGTAGATGAGAGACGATGAACACATTTATTTCATGCAAAACTGTTTTTAAAGCTGTTATTTTTTAAATAACACGAAACAAATTACCTAGTTGTCTGATGCTTGGTGGCAGTGAAAATCATAATTTTTGCCTTCAGTGTGCAGTATTGGAATTTAAATTTGTTCTAACTTCATTAATGAGTAAGTGTTGGAAAAGTCTTTCTCTATCAGATCAAGTGCAAAGTAGGAAGTACCCTTTTAGCATTTTCTTCATGTTCCCTACCCTATTCATCACATACTGCTCTCTTCTCCCTTCCTTATTTACATATTTATATGTTTTATCAAGTTAAATAAAAATTGAAAGAATAGGAAAAAAAATCCTTTCCTGCAACAGATGTTCAACTTGTAATAATAATAATGCTACTAAGAGATTCTGTTAGCTATACTGTAATCATCTTTTCCCTTATATAGTTATAAAGTAAGATGTGCACATTTTGTTTTCTCTTTTCAGCTTGCTTGCCCTTGCCATATGTGCCAATGAATTCGGATTCCAGCGTCCAACATTGATAGAAGCAAATACGATAGAAATAAAAAAGGGCAGGTGATTACAAAGGAAATGTATTAATCAAAGACATTCAACATACAAAATAACCCCAAGAACCACAGACAAGATGCACATGAAGACAGACTTAGTGGTTAATTAAGTGAAAGAAGACTTTTTCTTCTTTGGCGAGGCGCTTTGGCACAATTGAAGAGGTTGCAGTTCCATTCCTTTCTGCATCATTAGATCATTTTCATTTCCTTCCCACACGCATATATTGTCTAGGTATTGCAGGGTTATTTTGTACATGATATATCTCTGATTAGTACATATCTAAAACCCCTTTACCTTAAAATAAAATCCTTTTCAACCTACAAAGGAATAGATGTATATATTAGCGTTGTTTTGCTGGTTGTTTAATGTTATCTTTTATCTTTTAAATTTCTGTTGTTCTTCGTCAATGTTACTAATGTTCAAAACAAAATTTCAATCCAAAGCAATAATAATTTTTTTTAAAAAGAAGACTGACTTACATCTCAGTTCACCAAGTGTGACATTTCGGTGACTCTACTATTTGTCAGTTCTCGCCATTGTCTTCTGTCTTGTGGGAGAAAAGTGATCTTATTTAGTAGTTCACTGATTAAATGGAGTTGAAATGGATGTTGTATAAGTGCAAGGTCTCTATTCAACACGACTGGGAGCTTTGTTTTTGGTCGTCCCTTGAATTTATTGCCACTTTGAGTGAAATAAACTCGCATTGCTTTGTTGGCGGGGATTTCTTTGTGAAATCTTGATCCTTTGTCTCTGACTTTTTTTTCTTTGAGACCTTAAATGCAGAATAAAAATTTTAAAAATTATTATATTCTCGTTTTGACATGGAATATTGTAATGTCGTATAAAGTAGTTAAAAACACACACAAAAATCAACATAAAGGCTTACTGAAAGTCAGAAGAAAAAATATGTAACATGAGAAGACCAATCTTGGTTATGGTTAACTAGGTTTGAAATCAAATGAATCAATTTACAGATACCCGTCATCTTTATTTTTTCAGACATCCTCTCCAAGAATTATGCTGCAATCCTTTTGTGCCCAATGACACCAGCCTAGGATCGGAGAGTTGCAAGATAAAATTAATTACAGGACCAAATGCTTGTGGGAAAAGCATCTATCTCAAACAGGTTCTACTCTTTAACTATGATAACTTGGACATGGGGCCATGTCGAATCCAAGTTCAACATCTGCGACACTTTTGGGGCTTTCTTTGTATTCTAGTTGTTAGTTCTCGCAATTGTCTTTTATCATGTGCGAGTTTGGTGATCTTATTCAATTTGTTTGTTGAATTTTACGATAAACTTGTTGGTAACCATTTCATAATAGAATAAAAGAACAGGAATACTGTAGTGACAGGCTATGTGTCCCGACTGCTATATGTCTGGTTCACCCATGTGGCCATTTTTGCCGCAAAACATAAATTTTTCTCTTAAAATCATACCTCTATGTGGCTGAATCAAGAATTTTGCCTTAGCGAAAATGCTTTGCTATTTATCAATTTTCTGTTGTTGATAGCAAAATTAATCCATAAAATTGAATGAATAGACCCCTGTATTGCCCGATCCAATAAGCAGAACAAAATGGAGCTTGACGTCTCCAGTACATATTGTAGTCTGCATTGTTTGGTTAGTAGGAATTTGTGCCATCATGATGGAGTAAGCAGTCATCCACTTCTCACCCATTTACACATTGACTCGCCCTTTGTTTTACATTGTTGGCCAATTGCCTTTCGCCACTCCATAGTTACCACCGCCTCCCACTCTTTATCCCTCTACTAAGAGATGGAAAGAAATGCGAGCGCCTAATCTTTCGTCGTCCAGGTGTCATCGCACCACTGGCTGAACCCTTCTTTCAACACATCAGTGTGAGGTGGCCCTATGGCCTTGATTGGATGTGCAGGTAAAGAGTAAGGCTGGTTTTTAATTTTTTTGGTTACATTTCACTCGATCTAACTTCTAAGTTGATTTTCCTTCTGTACCTATCCTGACCCAATAAGCCACTGCCTTGCCCCTTTCAGGGGCACATTTCAGTCCTTTCTATTTTTCTTTTGTCTCATCATTAATGTTGTTTGCTTTATACTTGTATTGTTTGTCTATTTATGTCCTTGTACATTGTATTACTTTATAATAAAGATAAAACAAAACAAAAAATAACACCCTGTTCCCACTGCCTAGTGGTCACGCTAAATCTTTGCGGGATATACGGCTTGCATCCTCGAGAGACGAGCTAGAAAATCAAGTTTTCGCTTCAGTTGTCGTTTCGTTTAAGTGGCCGTTTTTGCTGCTTCCGGCCGACCGGACACATAGCCCATGACGTTCAATTGAAGAACCTTTGTCACAATAAACAAACAAACAAAGACTTTGACTAGTTAAGTGTATCTGATTTCATTTAGATTTGTAATTCTTTGTTTGTTTGTTTATCTTGACAAAGGTTCTTCGATCGAAACGTCGACTGTATCTTGTTTTGTCTTTAATCTTGTTGAATTCTTTTAATACATTCTTGTTCTTTTAACCATTTCATGGTAATTCTTTGCTGGAAGAATGAATCTCTGAATGGAATTTGCGAGTTTTTAATATGGTGTTGGTTGTGTAACAGTGCAGAAAAT
Organism: Aegires albopunctatus; assembly: GCA_032466395.1. Lineage (NCBI taxonomy): Eukaryota > Metazoa > Mollusca > Gastropoda > Nudibranchia > Aegiretidae > Aegires > Aegires albopunctatus. Next base: position 2,412 of record JASKDV010099998.1, on the reverse strand, counting down.
AATACTTATTTAATCTCTTGTAAGTATTCTTCATACTTGCCTGTTGAATTTCTTATTCTACTTTAAATAAACTGACGATGAACTCAAACAAATTAGTCAAGCCCACAAGCTTCAAACCACACTTACATCGACATCCGCCATATATTAGTCATTTCAAAGATCCGTTTTTTCCGATTATATCTTTTTTTTCTTTGATATATAAGAAAAAGAATGGGGTTTTGAAATGATGTTGATTCATGCAGGATATCAATATAAGGGATGTCGATATATGTGAGTTGGACTGAATGTAATCATCATAATTCCAATTTCAGGTTGCGTTAATCGTGTTCATGGCCCATATCGGAAGCTTCGTACCTGCTGAGGAAGCATCTATTGGGCCAGTGGATGCCATCTTTTCCCGCATCAAGTCTACAGAGAGCATTTCCGTTAGAATGTCGACTTTTATGCAGGACATCAGTCAGGTCTCTGATGCGCTCAGGTCGGCCACATCAAATTCACTCGTCATCTTGGATGAGTTTGGGAAAGGAACCAAATCGGTAATACACAGGAAATTAGGAATTATTATTAATGAAATATCTTGTGGCCAGTGCTATAGTTAGCTCTTAATTGATAGGTTTTCGTTTACAATTTCCCACCAAAGAGCTCTTATTATAATTGTTACACAATGGTGCTTCATGTTTCACAGCATTGGAAACAATGAGAACGCAGTAATGAGACTATTTCAAATCCCTTTGTTTTTTTTTAACTTATATTTTCTCTATTTGAAAAAGAGCTGTTTTAATTTTAACTATATCAAGTGATCCAGAGTCGTGGAATATGATAATCTGAAAATGCGGCTCTTAAGAATTTTATCGTTTCTCCCCCACAAAATGTTGTATTTTGCACTTATACGTTTATACAACGACATCAACGCTATGTAGCTTTATCTTTCTCTCTTTTGTCCTTGCGCTAGCCCCAAGGTATCATTCTATGAGTCATGTAATGATAATTTGATTGTTTCCCTTGGAAATCAGAAATAATGAGAGCTTGGAAATAAAGAGAATTTTGCTATTAACGGAGGCTGTCATAAAAAAACTAAGTTCCACTGTAATGGATTGCATGTTTTATAGTTCTTAATTATCATCATCATCGTCTTTCATCCCTCTTTCATCCCTGTCAGAGTATAGGCCACCTACTAGCAAATTCTGTTTATCCCTATCATGGGCTATCTTTTCAAGCTTGCTCCATGTGAGTCCCATCTCTTTGATCTCTCTGTCAATACATCTTTTCCATGTCTCCCGTGGCCTACCCCTGCCTCACACTCCTTGTGAATTCCATTTTAATGATTGTCTCTTAATTATACTTGTTAAAAAATTAATTATTGCCTATGTAGATGTATTGATTACATGAATAAACTTTTAAATTGAAATCATGTACACACCTTTTTATAATGCTTGCGACTTAAATAGGCATTAAGATCACTTAATTATCTTTTTAATAGTAAAAGTCACTCTCATAATACATAATTATATCTTTGATAGTCATTCTCATATTGCATAATTAGCTCTCTAATAGTCGGTGATGTCAGTGGCCTAGTGGTTAACAGTTAACGCAGTTCCAACACGTGAAATTCAAGCGGCTCCACTCACCGACCCATCATTATCTTTATTGATCACACTCTTAATTATCTCTTCAACAGTCACTCTCATTATCACATAATCATCTTTTAAATAGTCACTCTCATAATCCCATAATTATCTCTTTAATTTGTAACACATATTTTCATTCCCTTTTATTAAGGAAGACGGCCTTTCACTGCTTACGGCTGTATTAAAATTTTGGATTGCGAAAGGAGAAGGACGCCCTTTCGCTCTCGTCTCTACTCATTTTCATAGCATCATTCAGCAAAAACTCCTGCCACCTAGAGAGGTGGAGTATTTGGTCAGTCTCAGTTTTGTTTTGGAAAAATATGAATTGTCAATTACAGTAAATGATATACTGTTACTATGGTTAGGATGAGATAGTGGTGGGCATTCTAAGAATGTCAAGCTAAAGGGGTGGGTTGTTGATTTATAATACTACTACTACTACTACTACTACTACTAATAATAATAATAATAATAATAATAATAATGATAATTGTTATTATTATTACTATTATGAATTAGGTTGACACTTTCAAAAACGACTACTGTAGCCTACCTAGTCATGCCAAATCTAGCATTGCATTAAATAACATTCTTTAGTGCATGGCCTAGCCAGATTTTTTATTTAAGGCTTTATTGTTTATTATAAAATCAGAATCAACTACAATTAGAATTATTATCAGAATCTAATAACATGTCCTGTTCATTCTTTATTATTATTATTATTATTATTATTATTATTATTATTATTATCATTATTATTATCATTATTATTATTATCATTATT